>PVIR01018345.1:0-33528 GCA_004026965.1 Petromus typicus | reverse complement strand
TATATAAAATATCCCCTGAAGTATTTAGAGTTTATGCATATACAAATAATTTCTATGCAAAATGAAAATGCAACATTTCAATGTGTAATTAAAAACATTAGTATATTATTCATTTGATTATTGACATATTTTACACTCAAGTAATGATTGTAATTAATTTGAAAATCAAAAATGATCACAATATTAAATTAGTACACAAACTTTTGGGTTTTTAGAATTTGATTTTGCTTACTGGTTTTGATCCACTGTAGAAAGCCCTACAAATGACCTGGATAACAGAGTCTGCCTTACAATTAAGAAAGTTACCTGCCAGATGTGAAAACTGTACTATATTCACTTTTCATTGCTTGCGCTTGACCTTTCTGAAAAAGTATCTTGTGGTGGGCATGGGCCACTGCATACATGGCATTGTATATGTTGTAGCTTCCTTCACTCATGGTTGTGTCAAATTGATTCAATGGAAAAGATGCTAGGGAAGCATTAGGTGTACAGTCCTTTAGTGAACAATCAGAGTCAGACAATGAGCACTGGAAATTCTGGAACCAATATCAAATGCGGAAAGTGTCCTTTGAGTATTTGAAAGGAGTAGCTGTTTGGATGAAATTTTTTAATCCAGAAATTTCTTCGTGATGATGAGAATAAATGAGATTCCCATGGAATGAATCAAGGATGAAATTTCTCCCAGCCTGGTCAGCATGCCAGGCTGAGTTTGTGACCCAGACTCTCCATGTTACCAATTGTGGACTACCTTGTAGTTTATATTATGTAGACTGTCACTATCATAATTAATAACCACATTTACTGGTGATATTTCTATACTCAGGAAATCTTGCAGCTTTGGAACCCATAAGTACGATATAAGAATATGTGAGATAATTTTTACAAATGCTACACAGACTCCATTCCTGTCCGTCTCTCCCCTCACATCTGAGAGGAACTGAAAGCCATTCTGACCTTCTGTGATGACCAGTCCCACCCAGGTCCAGCTGAAATTATGCATCAAGGAAACCATGCCGAGGGCCATTGACTCATCCTTTGGAGTCATCTGATGCACAGAAGGAAACTGGCCATTGTCATTGAACTGAAAATCAAAAGTGCCAAAAGTAAGCTAAAAATAGAAAGAGAAAATTGGAAGTTATGTGAATAGAGTTGACAAAAAGCACTATCTTGGATAAAAAGCTATTTAAAGTAGCTGAGAATTGCATAAAGAAATAATAACCTATCTATTAATCATTCCACTCAAATAGTGTTAGATTGTCTTCGAAAATGACGGAGCAGACTTAGACTGAAAAATCTCTCATTTTCTCTATCAACTTTGTGACATTCATAAAAAAATTATGGTTGGCCCAAAGATTCAGTGCAGTTGTGGTGTCTTCCTTGCCAGTGCTAAGGACTGGTTCAGTCTCTGGTAACAATATACAACAATGTTGGTCATGGAGACTCTCACCCACCACCAATCCAATCCACATACGACAATACAGGACATAGTGGCTCACACCTGTAATCCCAGCACTTGGGAGACAGAGGTAAGACGATTGCGTTGAGTTCGGGGCTGAGCTCTGGGACAGCCTGAACTACAAAAGGGAGACCCTGTCTGAAAATATAAAAAAAAAATAAAAGTTTGGTTGCTTGACAAATCTCAGGGTTTTATAGTTTGAGCTTTTCAATTTATGTGACACATAAACCCAGTCAATCCATTTACTGTCATTAAGAACTGCACTGGAAACGATACACCAATATGAAATGATTGTATCCCTCCCTATTTTCCCTTTCTAACCTGTGAAAATTAGTAGAGTTCCAGCAATGGTCAAACTTGAGAAGCAATGACCCATGGTGATCCTATTAGCAATGCTATAGACTTAGTCTTTCTCCCACAGATATAGTTAGGTTTCTCATTTTGTCCTACACACAATGTGAAGAAATTTCCTAAAGACATCCAGTGACTGTAAAGGAAATCATGGTACTCATATCCCAGAGATATGTTTGGTTAAAGATGGGGATTCCTGTTGATTTCTTCAATGCCAAAGATGAAGGCTAGAACATTCTGGTAATTAGGGGTGTTAAGACTGAAATGAGAGAAAGGTAATTCTGAGAGAAAAGTCCCAATATGTGATTGTATTCCAATCAAGAACAATACCACTTATTCACTGAATGTTGTTTCTGCCTCTAATTCTTGCGATCAGAGGCTAAATCTGAATATGTTGGCATTAGTAAGACCTTTAAAGTTATTCATGACAAATTTAACTTTGCCTATGCATGTATCATGAATGAGATTAATGTTCTTAGAACAGACCACAGATAATTTGTTTCATATTTCTGCTTTGAAGGAAAACTAACAAGTATCCACACAAAACCACGAATCGGGTCCTCTCTTAGATTCTTAGTTGGGACTATTGTTAAGCTGAATAAATCCTGTTTTATTCATATTTATATTGGCATACTCTTATGCAGCACTGTGATATAGACCATATTCTGAATTAATTTGAATACCCAGGTGCTGTAATTTTCTTTTGGAATAAGTGATACCTAGAAAGTCTTTGACTTGTGCTAAAGTGAATGACATGACCTAGCATGCAGTGAGTCGTACCAATTTCTGCATTCACAGAAGAAGATTGTTCCATTTACAAAGGAAATTATGTAGGATGAAAAAAGTGGGAAACAGGAAGGGCTTATAAATATTTCCTAATATGAAAAATTAAAATAATCTCATACTTTAATACACAAATAAATATTTCCTGTCACAGACATGGCATCCACACTTAGAATACCAATAGGAGGAATAATAATGCTTAATGAAGGATGTAGACATACAGAATATGCTGAAATCTTCAGGATGAGTATGACAGCAGAGGACTGGTTCTTCCAGCACTGAAATCCAAACAGGTTCTGTTACCTTAAGAGTTTCATAGGAGGAGCCACTTTGAAAAGCCAGTTCTTAGGAACAGAAGTTAGGCATTCACAACAGTGAAAACTAAGAACATTGAAACTATTCATGCATATTGAAAATTTAAAAATTATTTAAAAGTCTAGAAGTCCTTATCCTATATAATCCCTGGGATCTGTATTTTCCAACTTATTGGCAATGGTTTCCAATAAAATGACATTTTCCCATTATTCTTGTCTTACATTTGATTTTTCAAGACCAGAGCAGAGTCTGTTTGTAGGAATTTTAATATCTGGTGTGTCAAGACATGGTGGACAGCTTCACTCACACACACAACTTGAGAGTATTTCTTTTTGATAGAAGAATATATATTTTCTCCCTACTCTAGTAAAAAGTGACCCAAGGAACACTCTTGCTATGCAGGTTCTCTGTTCTTCTGCCACATTTTAGGCCAGAAAATTAATTTCTCATTTGTAGCCTACAGTTGTCCATCTTTACCTAATAGATACTACTTACTAATGAAACTTTTATCAGACTAATATTGTATAAGTATTATCTCTGGCTCCAACATGAGTTGAATTTCCTCAGAATCCTGATATATAATTTCTCCTTGTTATTTTTGCTCTAAATCCCACTTTTGCTCCTCCTCACCATTATCATTATAAACTTCACACTTTTGTTTTCTTTGTCTCTTTGTTAAAATACTACATACAAGATTACAATATTTCTCTGTGATCATTAAATAATCCATGGCATTCTAAATTGATCAAACATTTCCTTTCTGTTACATTTAGCATGCATTTCAACAAATTTATTGGTAGTTAATGCAGTTACCAAAGACATATTATGAGCATATTTTTTAAAATATATTTTTGTGGTAACTCTAGTATCTCATCTTTGAAATTTTTCAAATTTAATTTAGTTTGTATGCATTTTCTTTGTATGCATTTTAGGTTGTAACCAAAAGAATTAGATATTTAGTTTTCACATCAGATTTTTTTATTGTGGAATTAAAAGAAAACATTTTTGTAAATTTGGGAAAAAAATTCTCTTCAAATTTCAGTTTGTACATTATTTAAGAGCAAAGCTCTGCACAGTTTCATAAAAATTAACATGCGTCCTTTATTATACTATGAATCATTTTCTTTTTAAAACCATTATTGAGATATTTTAGAGTTTATTTTTCATATGTTCACACTTATTTGCTTTTCTAGTCTATTTTTCACATTTACTGGTGGAAATACTATATTCTACATTTCTAATTCATCATACTTTACAGAACTAAAGAGCAGCTTTTGAATTAAACATATTTTTAATCTGTTTAGAAACTAATGGATTTTTCCACTTTCCTCTCTTTACATGATTCACCTATTTCATTTAGAGTTATCCTGCATTTTTGTTCTTCTTCTATATGTCATTTATGTTTGAATATTCTCCACTTCCCTGTGTATTTGTTGTTTGAGTAGGACAGGTACTGATGTTTCCTTCCAAATTAAAATTGAATTTTCTTTTTTCTGTCATCCAGTGTAACCCCATTGGTGGTATAGTGGTGAGCATAGCTCCCTTCCATGTATGACACATCTGACTGTTAAAAATTGACAATTTTTTTTGAAAGTTATTAATTTGAAGACTTTTTCTGGTTAATATTTTGATAACATTTTCCCCTAAGGTTTATTTATATTTTTTTCTGATTGATATGTTTGAATATTGAGCAATGAATTGTTTAAATCAATTATTAAATAATTTTTTGTGTGTTGCTGACAATAGTAAAAGAAGTGGACTCCCGTATAATTCCACATATTTCTTGTTCCACTGCAATATAAGGTGAATTTCTCATCTTTGTTTAATCTTTTCTTCCTCAGAAGAGCTTACTTCTGTCATGTTAATTAATACCTAATTGATTGTCTTTTCCCACTGACTCTAAATTAATCTGAGTATATCTAATTATTTTCCTTCCAGCAACTGATAATAAAAAATAAATACTTCCATAAGTAAGTGGAAATAAGGAAAAAAAATGAAATAATTATCTTAAACCCTTATGATAATAAGACCTTTAAAAATTCTTAATGTTGAATATAATCATAACACATATAAAATGTACCAATAAAATTAATTAAAAATAACTTTACAAGGAACTTGAAGGTCAGAAGAGAAAAATTTATATTATTAAAAACAAAAAGTGCTGAAAGGGGACAATGTTGAGATTGTAACAAAAAAGTAAGGAAACAAATTTTATATATATGGGGGGTGGTAGGGTGGGTGGGGCTATGGGAAAAAATGAGAATTAAGTTGTGTCTTATACTGGTACAAATCCCCATTATGGAGTGCAATCATGATGTGTATATTTAATGTACCAATAAAGATAATTTTTTTAAAAAGTGCTAATTATGTGCAGCTGGGGATTCAGCTCAGTGGTTCTGATGTGTGCTTTGCAAGAGCAAGAGCACAGATTTGATACTTGGTAATTAAATACAAGGATACTGGGCATGGAAACTCACCCCCCTAAAAATCAGTACTACAAACTACAGTGCATGGCGTGGTGGCTCATGCCTGTAATCCTGGCACATTGAAAGCCGAGGCAGGAGGATTGCTTTGAGTTTGAGGCTCATCTGGGTGACATAGGGAGCTCAGTGTAAGCCAGAACTACAAAGCCAGACCCTATAACAAAATAAAAATTAATTATCTCTAGAAGATATGGATTGGAAGGGAAAGAATTGAAGTTAATATATTAAGATTTTCACATTATGAAATAACCAAAAACTTTTACAATGTGGTCTTATAGCAGCTGTTTCCTTGAGACTGAAAACTTTGCACAATATTCCACAACTGTCCTGCTTATCTTTCCTTTAGAATGGAAATTCAGAAATAGTGAAGGAGAGAAATGGTAAGTAGTCATTAAGAACCACATTCATATTACTTTTGTGGTGTATTTGATCAGACACTTCAGCACTTTGAAGTAACTGATCTAAATGTTATAAGAACAATAACAATTGCATCTATTAATCTTAAAATATATCATAGATGATAAACAGAAAATATGATGAACATAGGAATGCTAGCTTTGATAAATCATGTATTTATCATACTTAAGATTGTCTGTGTACAAAATTCAAACCAATTGTATCAAGAATAAAGGAAATCTATTAATGTAATTCTAGTTTGATCTTGCCAAGCAAGAAAGTGCTTTATTTGCATCTGTTTTGGAAATGTCTGAAACCATTTGTGCAGCCACAGAAATTCTGACTGAGTGATGCACTGGCTGAACTGTCAGACTTGAAGTCACACCCTCACTTCCACTTTCACGGACAGAAATCCAAACTTCCTACCAAAGCCCAGGAAATATGTGAGACAGTGTATGTAAATCTACACTCACTGTGGTGATTAGTGTTGGACAAAATAAAGTCTTTCATTAGAATGCAGTAAATTGGAGCTACAAGAACAATAAGGAAAGAAAATTAATGAGAGGATGCATTCCTTCTGAGATAAAATATAAAAACTTTGTGTTTCTTGGTAAATACATGAAAAGGAAGAATAATGTAGAAAAAAGAAATGATTTTGTACCTTAAGACAATATATATATATATATATATATATATATTGTCTTAAGGTACAAAATTATATATATTATATATAATATATATTATTATAATATAATATATATACATATATATAAAACATATATATATATACATACATACATATGCTCGCTATTATACTGTTTTGAGGGGAGTGATTAGAAACTAAGACCATGAAATCAATATCAAAGAAACATAGCATATGTCTCTTGATAATATTTGTGTGGAATACCTCAAAAAAGAGACATCATTCAAATGTCCCCGAAGGGCCAGAGCTTTAACTCAGTGGTGTTGTATCTGCCTCTAAAATACATGGTCCTGAGTCCAACCCCAGATGAAAAAAACTAATAAAATAAAATATAGAAAATACAGTTTAAATACCAATAAAAGAAAAGAATGAAGGAATTTTTGTGGCTATATTTAAGAAAATTTATTTATCTTTAAAGACCTATTTGATTAACATGGAAATGTAATTTCACAAAGGCACTGAAATAATATAATGTAAAATTATAGAAATGACTTTTATATTTCAATAGAGCTCTGGGAGAAAAAAAAATGTATTTCAGCAAAGTGAGCCTGAAAGTATCTACAAATAAGATTCTTCCTAAAAATTAAACATATGTCATCTATGAAAATACTTATTTGTGAAACAAAATATACATATGTCATTCATGTTAACTAATTATATGTACAAATATGTGCAAACAATATTTCTGATTATGTCATCAAATTTAAATAGATGACTTTATTTCTTTATATTGTACTGGGAATCAAACTGTGGAGCTTGAGCATTTGAGGCAGGTGACAGAATTACTGAGCTCAATCCCCAGGCATGCAGTGGTTTTTATGGCATTTTTTTAAGAAGAAGAAAAGCATTGTCTTTATCAAAACATATATAGCATTTTCTATTAATAAGTATCCATTTGTTATTAAATTCAGCAATGAGGGGAAATATATTTCATTCATATTGTGTCTTGGAAGATAACTACAGTAAAATCCCTGTCCATATTTATCTATGTGGAGATGTATATGATGTGAGGGAAATGTTAATTTACTTTATTTAATGATTGCAAAATGTAAATAAAATAAGTACTTCATAAGAATATATGCTTTATAACTGACAATACTTAAGGAATTAAAGAAAAATGTTAGATCAAAACAATAATCTTCCTTAAATACTGAAGAAGTGGGTCATGGCAGGTGAAATGTGCACATCAGGAACTGCTGTACAGAGCAGCCACACAATGATGTTAGCATTGGAAAGAGTGCTGCGCATGGACCCTGATCTGCTTAGGATGCTGTGTGATTACAGTTACAGGAGCTGTGCATCATAAGCATTGTCCCATAACAAAGAGTCTAGAAAAATAATGTTTGCACCAAAATCAGTGAATATTGTTCTGGAATTCCTGACCCATAAAATTCATATGCAGTGAGACAGCAGAGAAAATGAAATGAAGTATCAGTAGTAATACCTCATTAAGTAGAAAATGACTCACACACAATTGTAAAAAATTCTGAAGAGGGCTCATGACTCATAACATGTATAACACCTAGCCAAAGAATAAATATCTGTATAGTTGTCAAAACCTTATAGCAGTGTACTTTGGAATAGCTAAATCCTGGAAAGATACCAAAAGCCATAAACTGAAGACTGAACTCAAGAAAGGTGGTTTTTCCTTATAAAATAGAGCATTATTCAACCATAAAAATGATTAATTAGAGACATTTATAGTTAAATGGATGTACATTAAGACCATATTCTTCAGTAAATTAAATTGAACAATCACAGAGGTAAATGCCACATCATTTCTCTACTTTGAGAAACTAAACATATAAATGAGTCCCAAAATGAACAACAGATATTGTGAAGTCAGAGAAAAACTTTCATAGGTGAAGGGGAACTGGGGGGAGGAGCATTTGAAAGCAAAGAAGGTAAAGAAAATGTTTGAACGAGAGAATGGAAAGAAATGGAGACAAAGTTTAAGTATAAAGGGGGTGTTGGGAATGAAAGAAGGGCAAGAAAAAGGGAGTAAATAAAAATTAAAATACATATCATGTAAGGTTCAAATTCTCAATTATGAAAGTCACAATAATGTGTACCTAAAATGTACCAATAAACACAATATTTAAAAGATTTGTGGTAAAGATTCCAAAGATACCCTGATAGATATTGAAAAACAATTCTTTCCTTCATTTCTTTGATTTTGTTTTTGTTATTGATTTGGTACCAAGTATTGAACCAGGGACCTTGTATTTGGGAGGCAGGCATCAGAACCACTAAGCTAAATAGGAAGAAAAGTATCAAAGTGGATGAGACATAAGGGGTGGAGTAAGGAAAAAGAAGGGAAAGAAAAATAATAGAGAAAACAATGTACAATAGAAGCTAAACATTTGTATATACATAGTGGAATGGAGAAAACAAGAACTAAGATATATTTTGTATGCATAACTATTCCCATTGATGAGAGCGATTGTGATATACCTAAAATGTACCAGTCAAGTTAATTGAAAATATTTTCCAATTTCAAAACAGTAAAATAACACATAAAGGACAAAATGCATTTAGTATATAAACAGAGTAAACACCTTTGCAATGGAAAGTTAAACTGAACCAACCATTTCTATTGAGAAAGATGGAAGCACTAAGAAGTCTATTCCACTGATGTCAATATTCTGCATTAAGTGCTACTGATGTTCACCCTATTCTTGTTAAAGATGAAGACAAGATAATTGTTATGAGAATACAAAACTTCTGAGGTTTCTAAATATAAACATTTTTTGAAGTTAGTGAAAATACTTTAGAATTAGAGACTAAAATTCACAAAAAATTACAACTATGTGGAGTATATTTAAAATATTTAAATTTTAGAATTCACTGCAACAATAAGAGAAATTAACTCAGACTAATGTTTCTACTTACTTTCAACACATTAGAATAAATATATTCCTTCTATCAGATTGTTTGTACTGAGAATCAATAAATAAATATTAAATTGTGTTGTAAACACAAGATGAATTTAACCTATTGAAAAAGATAAAATACCTGAATATATGCCCGCTGAATACAAAATGAAAAGAGGTCTAATGAGATGACACAGACTTGTGGTCACAGTACTGTGGAATGTTGAGGTAAAAATATTGCAAACTTTATTCCTATTTTGTCTATTTAGGAAGTTAGAGAGACGCTGTCACATTACTATAAATCTAAATGAATTATTATAGGACTGAGATGTAGCTCAGTGGGAAGGCCCTGGGTTAAAAATTCATAACCAAAATAAGTACCTTTTCCCATTATTCCTAATGATGCTTGAAAGTATGGTTTCACTTTTCTAACTTCCTCATTATAGACCTTTACATACACATCTGTATTAATTCTGGTAATCAGTTATCTATAACATTTAGTTTTATTAATGAAAATCTGTTTTCATATATTAAGCTGTGTCATGTTTGTTGTAAACATCAAGAAAATAATGCTTGCTTACATGGCTGCTGGAAGTATTTAATATTACGTTCCTCTATGGTTCTTTGATAACATGCATGAAATGAATTTTCATTCTAATAAGTTTAGAATTCAGGGATTGTATTTGACAGAATTCACTTACTTTCATAAGAAAATGTAGAAAGAGAATGTGATAATTATTTTTAATATGGAAACAAAGCTTATATATATTGTAATGTGGGGGGTTGCAGTGCAGTTTGGAAATGAGGAAATATAAAATCAAGTGATGTTATATTCTGGTACAAACTCTCAGTATTGAATGTAATGATGTGCATTCATAAAGCAACAATAAAGATCTGAATTAAAAAAGAAAATGTGCATCTAGTTGCAATAATCTATCTCTCAAAAGACTTATCTATTGTTATCCTAATAAAAATGCTAAATAGGCACCAAATTTGAAACATTTAAACCTGAATCACTGGTGAAAATATTCCTTGTTTTTCTTACAAAATGTTATCTTGTGTAGGCATAAGAATTATCTTGATGATGGTGATACAAACATATATATCACATTTTATTATATAATATAAAGTTAAGTATCCAAACAGAATAGTCTTACTATTAATAAATATGTGTATTTATATTTTATATATGAAATACACACACACACACGCACACACACACACACACACATATATATATATACACACACACATTGTATGCACACATTTATCCATATTAGGATATATGTGTGTGTTTGTATTTGTGTATATAAGTATAATATCCTGGATAGTAGGGAAATAAATTACAGTTATCACAACTATTGCATGTATACATACAGGGCCATATCTTCCTTTATAATATTTTAATTATAAATTACAATATAATCTTCATGTAAAGATACACATATACTTTATATATGTACATAGTTTTACTTACCAAAGTTCTATTCTTTCTTTTTTTTTTTTTTCTTTTAGAAAATCCTGAAGTACTTTCATGTGCGGTTCAAGACTGTTACCTAAGCCCAGATGTTACAAGGCCCTGGAATTCAAATGAAGCTAGTCTCAGTCAGAGACCCATATCCATTCACACTGCAGTTATTTTTTTTTAATCCTTTAGTAGGGTTCAGCCTGGTCCTCATGACCTTTATGTTGTCTCTGAGGACTTTTTCATCCTGACTTCTATGCTGCTCTTCACTCCTAAACCCTCATTAGCACACGCAGGATTTGGGATCTACCTCAACTCTTCTTTAGTTCTCTGAAGTTGTCGGTATACTGATGACTCTTCTCTGATCTGATAAAAGCTTTCTTAATTTTTCCAGTAAGTGCCATTCATATCTTTTACTCTAATGGATTTCAGGAAAACTGACAAGATCTTCATCCTCGTTCACCTAATAATTTTAAGACCTGTTACTAGCTCTTTAAATAAATGGACAACAATGTTTGCAGTAAAGAAATTGACCAACAGCATCAGACTATTGTGGAGAATTATTTGAGGAAATGCCAGCTGTAATGACCCAGGATTGTATTCACAGGTAATTGTGAAATCAGGTTGAAGCTAGATTTCCTGGCAGTGAAGATTTGCCTATCATAATGAAACTTTCTATCAAAAGTATATAAATATCTTAAATTTACCTGAGAAGAAAACTCTGAGTAAACATCTTGTATATATAGCACATTTCACATAGCAAATTCCAAATAAGTTACAAATACCCTCTGTGGCCAGAGGTGCCCTCTTTGTGAACCCTGCCATCCCTACTTCTAAGAGACCACATGTGGCTTTCATTTGACAGAGACATAGACATATATCCTTCCTGTGACATCTGATGTGCACAGGAGCACAACTCATCTACAGTCTTCTGACTCTAGGGACAATGTATTCATTAATGACCACATGAGCCACAGATAGGATATAGAGAAATCTTGAAACCTAGAAAATGCATATCAATAAGAATCAAATGATATGATGGAGTTTCATATATTGTTGCCCCCCCTATTTCTGGACTCAGTGGCAAATCCAGACATAGAGAGTAACTGAAGTGAAACCAGAACACACATAGCATCTTAAAGTCTAATGGAATATTTATCTAATGTAAGGTCTGTCCATGCAGGTGTTTCATAAATAGAAGAAATATAAGACATGTTATTTACCATGAAGAAATATCAGATTCTTTTGTGTAGAAAATGTATATTTATTTTAGTCTTACTCTATTGAATTCAATCCCAGGATTGATTTGAATGTATAAGAGAGACCTGTTAATGTTACATTATGGTAAATCATATATAATGAAGACATATCATAAATTAAGATGCAAGAATGTATCTCCATGATCTACCCTTTACAAACCAGAAGTTGGAAGAAAGAAAAATGATCTTGTTCTATTTTCAAAAAAGGAAGAAGATAGAATATACAAGCATTTTTAACAATTCTGTGCAAACTAGATTGTACAGAAAAGATAGGATAATGTTTCAGAGAATATTAATCTGCATTTTCCAAGCCCCAGGCATTATTGATCCTGATTATCAAGCAGAAAATAAATAAGGCAAAAAGATACTTACTCCAAGATACAGATGTCCTTGTTAGGTCTTATATTATATAAACCAGAGAAGTACCAACAAGTGTACAGATGAAAGAAACCCCCAATGATCACATATCCATCCTTGTACACACTAGGGCTCCTGCCTTGTAGAAAGTCATCACTGGACAAATTGCACACTGCGAGAGGCAGCTGCAAGAGGAAAAAGAGAATGATGAAAATGGGCATCTAAAGACTATCTAAAGATACTTGGAATATGAGATCTGCTTTATCAGCGAAGTGAAAAGTAACTTTGTACATGTGTAATGTATGTAGGGAAGCATATACTGATGAATGAATATGTGTGTTATCATTTTACAAAAGGTAGATGCGTTGTAATTCCAGTTCCTATTACAAAGCCTCCACCATGTCACTGGAGAAAATTTCTGCCATTTTCCCTGAATCTCTGCATCTGAGACCAGGTGTCCCTGAGAAAAACACAAGTAGGGAAATATTTGAAAATCTAGGTCTGCATCTCCAGGTGCCATTACCTCATTTTCATCTCTTACATCAAATTCCTAGGAGCTCCCTCCTCCACAGCCTCTTTCAATTGGCTTTTTGCCTGAGTGCCATTTGGGGTGATGCAAATGGACTGGAGTAGACTGTTCACTGATAAGTGTTTTGAAAGTAACCACAATAGACTCAGGCTCAGGAAGACTGAGGCCCTATTTCTCCAATGACAAGCAAAGAAGTTACAGCTTCACTCTTCTAGAATCCATTCAGACACAGAGCCTTCCATTTATGGCTTCTTCTTGTCTGAATCAGGTGTGGCATAAAAAGTATTCTGTAAACTAGATGTTTCCCTCAGTTCCTAAGAACCAGTCATTAAAGAATGTCTAAAAATTCCTAATTAGTTACTCAAAGTTAAGAAAGTTATATGCAGCATATCTGAAACGTAAACTTTGCAAAGCTATACTTTCAGAGATCAATTCTAGAGTTGGTGAAATCTAAATTTTGGCCTATTTTAAACTTTTTAGTACTTTCCAACACTCTATTTTTATTAATACATTTTCATAGTCTGTTTCTTCAGTAACAACCTGAAATCTGAGATTATTCACAAATTTATGACAACACGTAAATTGGTTCACCACATACTTCTGGGTTTTCCCCAGCAAATGATTATATATTAGAGTCACACATGTGACTGGAAAGCAAGGAGTTTACATAGCAGGAGAAGTTCTTACTTATGTTTCCATAATGGTTGAGTACATAGCGTTTTTCATTAATCAAAATTTAAATATAAATGAACACAAGTTGAGTCATGAAATAAATTTTGCTTTTATTATTAGACCAATGTTGGCTTATGCATATTGAGGTGGAGTAACAGTTGAAATGTGTGGCAGACAGGATGAGCGCATGCAGCCAGTAACTTCGTGGCAAGCTCCAGACCCCTGTGCGTTCCACAGCAAAAGGATTAACAATTAACAAACAAAAAAAATAGAATGCTGAGTAAAAGTCTCAGTCCTAACTTGACTCCTGCTACTCTGAGAAGCGGCATCAAAAGTCCACATACTACCTCAGCACAATGAGACCAATCTCCTAAATTCACTGCACCTTCAATTTCTATCCAGCGTTCACACCCATAATTCTAGCATGTATATGACAGGGAAGTTATCCACAATAATCACTGTAGTCGAACATTCTGTGTAGCACGGCAGACATCCTTAAATCTCAATAAGACAGAGTAATTCAGTCTTAAGGCCAATAATTCTAGTACAGTAATCTTTGTATTTTAAAAATCCGCTGGGTGGGGCAGATGTCTAAAATAAATTCAGTCACTGATCTCGCAGAATAAGGTTGACGTCTGTAAGACCAAGTAAGTAAGTCGAAAGTCTGAGTAAGTCATCTGCTGTTCCCCACAGAAATGGTATAGTAAAAAAGAGAACATTTCTCATTAATTATTATACAATTACAACAGTAAAAACTGAAGACACTGAAAATTACGAAAAAATTATATTTCCTGATTACATACCTAATAACCCATAATACCCTAATAACCCTAATAACAATTGAGGATTTGAAAATTGTATAGTCCATAGTTTTTTTTCTTTTTTATGAGGTTGGCTAAGGGTTCATCAGTTTTGTTTATTCTACTGGAAAAAAGGTCTTTAATTCGCCTTCTACATATATATACCAAAGTGTTAAGAGAATCATACCACTGTGATATATGTATATGTATATACACAACTATGTTGATAGCAGTTCAGTTTGTGATTTCTAAATCTTAAAAGTCCAAATGCTCATTAGTAGGAGACAGGATAAAAGAGATGGGCTTTTCTTTAAAACTGAATATTACTCAGCCATAAAGAAGGATAAATGTGAGTCTTTAATACTCAAGTGCGCATACTTCACAAAAGCGCTCATACGTGAAATGCATAAGACACAGAGGCATAAGAACTGTATATTTTCTCTAGTTTGAAAGACTGTAGGTGCAAATGAATGCCAAAATTTATGGTAGGTAATGTAAAATAGGGAAAAGTATGCAAAAAGAAAAAGAGAAGATGAGTAAGGGAAATTAAAAAGAGAAAGAAAAACTTGATTGTTAATAAAAAAGGAAATGAAGTTTATGAATATAAGAGGAAGATGTAGGGATGATGGGTGAAGGGAGAAAGAGAGAATCAACACATGTCCTCATATGTATTCGATGTAAAATGTCATATTGTATGTATAAAATGTACGAATAAAATCAATTAAAAATTAAAAAGAATGCTACCTAATCTAAATAAGGATATACAATGAGGGTCAAATATACAAGTCTCAAATATTTTTATAAAAATGAATTTATTATATCCCAATAGCAATTTTAGTATTAAATACATATCAATATTTTACTACAGTGAAACTTTTAGCTTGTGTATAATGTACAACTTAGATTTTAAAATGAACTTACCTCAATATGCTCTTAAATACTGCACCATATGCCCAATGGACACACTCCCACACACTGACTTATACATACAGTATAAATACATGTCTAAAACCACTATAAAAATCAAATTTGTGATTTGGGGCCAGATTGTTGCTATAAATGCAGGTATGTCTCTTCAAATTAAAGTAAACCTAGTACTAGTGAATATGACCTTATCTGAATTGAGGGACCTCACAGATGCAATAAGGGTGAGACAAGCCCAGCCCCATTACAGTATGAATGGTGATTTTAGAAAAAAAAAGAAAAATTCCAAACTATGATTGTGTTAAAGCCTAGAGAGGACTCCACTTCACCCACATGTTGGAACTGTTCATTTTCTCAATTTTATCAATGAGTATTTCCTGTTTATGCAATTTAAAATCATCATGAGGATTGGATACATGAAAATAGTACAGCTTCTTGTTAACTAATTCTCCTGCTTTGCCACCTCCAACCACACTCTCTAAATTATCTGTTCTTTTTCATTCTTGTTGATATTAATTTAAAATTGGCATTCATTTAGTTATATAGTTCTAGTATTTCATTCTATTTGTGAATCTTCCTCTCCTCTCACTTACATTCTTTTGGGTCCTTTCTCATTACCAGAAGATTATCCTTTATTTCCTTCAGTCCATTCTCTAGTGTGACCTTTGTTTGCATTTTGTCTGACTGAAATGAGAGCTCTCATGCAGTCTGTAGGATCATGTGTCTGACTAATTTCACATGCATTAAATTTTCCAGCTGACTCCATTTTCCTATAAATGTCTCAAATGTTTCCTTCCTTAAGACTTCAGTAGCATGCAATTATGAATAGTTACCACATTTCCTTTATCCACTCCTCTGTTGATGGACAGACAGACTGCTTACAAGATTCAATTGCTATGAATTGTGCAATTATGAACATTGGTATGCATACTTTGGGGTAGGATGTTGTATTTAGCTCTTTGGAAAAGCAAATTTGAAGATGGAAATATGGTTCATATGAAATCTATAATTTTAGATCTTTAAGGAATCTCCGCATATGGTTGAGAGTGTAGCTCAGTGGACCTTCTCCCTGCCTAGCATGTGTATGCTTCTCACTTTTATCCCCATTACCACACACACACACACACACACACACACACACACACACACGCACGCACAAACAAAAGGTCTCTCTACTGATTTCCACAATGACTCCATTAGCTTAAATTAATTTGTAAAACAGATTTTTTGTACATTTTATATATACGTTTAGATCACAGTTGACATTGAGAATTAATAAAAGTATATGATACAATCTATTTCTCATTTTTCCCATTCCCTTGCCCAACTTAGAACCCATAACCACCAATATGCATAAACTTTTCTTCCTTATATATCTTCTAAATTTTGTTACCCTCATTTACTTACCCCTACCACCATTTCCCTTTGAGAATTTTGTATTGCATAATAACTCTCATGCATTTTAGAGCTCATTTACATCTTCAGTTTCTCATACAGAGAAAAGATATGGTATTTACACATCTGTGATCTATTTATGTCTCTTATCAGTATCCCATTGAGGTAAATTCATTAGATTTTAATTGACTCAGATGTGTCATTAGTTATGGCAGTGCAGTACTCCATTTTGTAGAAAAAACATATCTTTTTTATCCAATCTCCAATTGATTGACAATTGGGTTGTTCCCAAGATGGAACTGTCATAAACTGAGCTTCTGTAAACATGGGTACATATGTATGGCTGTGATGTAACATACATACACACACACACACACATATATACATACACACACATACACACACACACACACACACACACACACACACACACACACACACTGAGCAGGGAATAGCAGGTCAAATGGGACCTCTACCTTGTCACCAACACTGTAGGTGGGACCTTTTGCACTGTAGCCTTGCAACATTTGTTATATTTTAATGGGGTAACACAGAAATCTAGTGTTAATTCTTTTGTATTTTATTAATGGAAAGAAATTTTGAACTTTTTAAATTTACTTATTAGCAATTTTTCTTTCTCTCTTTGAAAAATGTCTATTCATTTTACCTGCCAGTTTTTCAATGGTGTCATCTCTACATGCTGACCAATTTTTTCAAATTCATTATATGTTCAAGATATTCCTCTAATTTCACCTAAGAACAAACATGTTCTTATTATATCCAGAATTACAAAACACAAATCTGTTGAATATTTGATTTCAAACATTCTATTTGACAGGAAACATAACACTTAAGTATCTAATTGCTGGTGTTTGTTTAGTCACCCTAGGAAAATGATTCAGAACCCGTATCCCAGAGTTTATGGAACATAGACCTTTGGGAAGGGAGGAGATAATATGAATTTTAATGCCCCCTTTCAAGTTAGAAAGTACTTTGCAAAACACGGTGGGTGTAAAATGAGATGACACTGACACAGACACAGTGAGGGGCCTCAGTGCCCCAATGTCATATATAAAACAAATCACTGAGGCAAATATGGGGAATGAAATATAGCAGTTGAACCAAACTTTTCAATATATAGAACTAATAGACATGTGTAGGGTGTTGCACCCAAATAAAGCAGAATATTTATACTTCTCAGTGTACTTGGGGTATTTTCCAAAATTTATCACACTATTGTCTTTAAAGTTAGCTAAAGTAAATGCAAAATAATTGAAATTATCCCATGCATATTGTCAGTACAGTTTCTCCCATCATGCCTCCCAGTACTGACAAAGTTTCAGATAGTACATTAGCATCTTCATTCATTTTATTGGATTTTTCTTCTAAGTGAGAGAGAGGATTCTGGATTTATTGTCTTCTTATTGATATCTAGTTTTATCACAATTTTTTTTCCTTTCTTTTTTTTGTTTTTTTTTTTTGTTTTTTTGTTTTTTGTTTTTTGAGACAGGGTCTCACTTTGTAGTTCAGGCTAGCCCTGAGCTCAGCCTCAAGCTCACATCACAACAGTCCTCCTGCCCCTGCCTCCAGAGTGCTAGGATTACAAGCGTGAGCCACCACGGCTGGCACTGTGTTATGTGGTACTGATTACTGCTGAGCGTGAGTCTCCACACCCAGTATTGTATGTGGTTACTGAGGATCAAACTCGGGTCCTTGCACTTGCAAGACAGGCACTGGAACCACTGAGTTAAATCCCGGGCCCTTATCACAATTATTTTTAATAGACTGCATTGATACAATTTATACAAATATTATAATCACATTCAATACTGATAAATTTGACCTGTACTTCAAGATGTGCATCTAGATTCTTATTTTTCCTCTTCCTTTGCCATCCTTACAATCCCTGTGCCCTATATGAAAGCTTTGTTTGCTTTTATTTTTTACTATAGATTTTTTCTTTTTTTCCCCCTTTTTTCCCTTTCCTTATCCATCCTTCTCTTTTGCACATTTTCTTCCTATTTCATTTATGTATCACACATTTTGGCATTTATTTACACCTTATTTCATAACAGGCAAAAGATGCTATTTACATGTCTGGATTCCACTTATTTCACTTATTAATATGTCTTCATATTTCATCCATTTAAGTATAAATGACTTTAATGTAGCATGCTTTGTGGAAGATTAATATTCAATTTATATAAAAATAATATCTTATTTATCTAGTACCTCATATATGGGTACTTGGGCAGTTTCCAAGCCCAAGCTTGGAAAGTGATCACAAACAGGCTGCTATAAAAATAGGTGCCCAAGTGTTGTTGTGCTGTAGTTCAATTCTTTCTTCTACATAACTAGTTGGTTAATAGTAAGATCAAACGGGATCTTGAATCCTAGTTTCTGAGAAATCTTCATGGTGATATATGTAGTGGTTGCACTAGTCAACATTCTCACCCTCAGGAAAGGCTTTCTTTCTCCTACTAGCCCCCTAGCACTCATCGTGTTTTGTTTTTTTGATAGCAGCCAAAGGAACCAAACATCCTCAGTGGAGGAATGTTAACCTCTTTAACAAATTGTGCTATGAAAACTAAGTTTTATTTTACCAAGGATTAAAGCTCGATTTATCTATGTCTTCAGGCACCAAACTAGACTCAAAGTAGAATAGGGACATAAATATAAATAGAGAGGATGTCCTCAAGATACATCATTTGAGTATGAATGACTCCATCTTATCATTTTTAATGGCAGAATAATACTCCATTCTTTAAAAGAACCACATCTTTATCCAGTCTCCAGTTTATGGACATTTGGGGGGTTGACAATGTTTCGCAATCACAAATTGAGCTGTTACAAACATGGGTGCACATATGTCGCTGTAATTCAAATATTATAATTCTTTTGGGTATATTCCCAGAAAATCAGTGGCCAGGTCAAACGGGAACTCGTATCATAGCTTTTTTTAGGAATCTCCACACTAATTTCCACAGAGGTTGTACGAGTCTACACTCCCACTAACAGTGGAAAATGTTTCCGTTTTCTCCGCATTCATAATGTACCAATAAAGATTTTAATTAAAAAAAATAAAACACCCATAAATACAGAAGCACTAAAAATTCTGGAAAATAGGTTAGGTAAAACTTAATAAAATTAGAATAGGGAAAAATTTATTAACTAAACAGTTGCATCATGGGAACTCACAGAGAGAATCAATAACTGGAGACTCATCTTAATAAAGTGTACAGCAAAGACAACCATCCACAGAGTGAAAAGATAACCTATAATATGTGAAAAAATTTATTCAGTGCTTTCTCTGGATAAAATATTATTGTCTAGACTATATAAAGAACTTTTAAAAAATCATCCCCTCAAATATATAGACAGTTCAAAAGTGGGCATCTGAAATGCACAGACAATCTTCAGATGAAGGAATAAAGGCAGGTAATAAATGTATGAAGAAATGATCAACATTACTGGTCACATGAGAGATGCAGACTAAGATCATAATTTTTTAAATCATCTGTCCTTGCATGGAAAATTCTGACATGTTTGCTGCAGATCAATTTCCTAAAGATGCATGTGTTTTTCTGTTCCCCATGTGGAACGATTTGCATATGTCTTTGCTTTATTCTTGGTTTATGTTTCCCTTACTCTCTGTGTCCTATCTGGGAACCATTCCTGTAGACCTCAAGATATATTCAGTGCAGTCTCACCGTGACATGTGCTTCTGATCTGAACACACCTACCAACTTGTGAACTGGTCCATCTGCTACTCATGCTTCACACAGCAGGAAAACTGTCTTCTGAAGGGAAACATACATTCTTAGGATATTTTCTCAGAAGCAGATTCTCATAGAAGGATTTCTGTGAAAATAGAAGACCAATATTCCTTATCTGAAATGTATATTTCATATTTCTGAGTTTGAATATCCACTTAGAATGTACCATTTGAGTATCCCTCATATGGAAATCCTAAATGCTCTGAAATCTACATCAATTTATTTATTTATTTATTTATTTTTTTGAGACAGAGTTTTGCTTTATATTTCAGGCTGGCCCTGAGCTCAGCCACCAACTCATATCGCAGCAATCCTCCTGCCTCTGCCTCCCAAGTGCTGGGATTACAGGCATGAGCCACCACACCCGGCACTGTGGTACGTGGTGCTGATTGCTGCTGGGCATGAGTCTCCACATCCAGTATTGCATGTGTTTACCGGGCAATCAAACCTGGGCCCTTTCACTTGCAAGACAGGTGCCGGAACCACTGAGCTAAATTCCTGGACGAATCTACATCAATTTTAGCTGTATATTTTCACAGAAAATTATCACATTTGGGACATATGTTTTTACATATATTTCTTCAAACATTTCTTACCTACCTTTACTCTTTCATCTGAAAAATGTCTGTGCATATCAGATGCCCACTTTTGTACTGTCTTCAGATTTTTGGAAGTAAGATATAAGAACGAGTAATTAGGATGTCAGAAAGAGACTATGTTCTTAGAATCTCAATTAGTAATACTAAACATCTCAGTTACAAGGATTATAGATTCACAGAGGAATGTATTAGTGGGTACTGCAAGCTTACAATAGGAAATTATAAGACTCTGAATTGAATAGGTCCCATTTTTTTAACATGAATATTTTCCTTTTACCTTCTCTGACACTGAGTCATGTTATTTAATTAGAATTGATTATAGGGTCTTTCAAGTAGAAACAAAATTTTTCAATGTTTACACATACTGGTGAGTTCTAGCCACCTGAAACAAATCATGTCTTCCTTCTCCACCCCTTCATTAACATTCCAGTGCATTTCATCACCCTATGGTGATGGCTTCACTTTCTTTTTATTCTACCAAGGCAGTGATCCATAGGGAGGTGAACCTTAAAGAGATGGTAGAAGACCTTCGTGTACTGCACCAACCCTTGGATCATGACAGCTCATTCTTCAGATGATCCCTAGTCCCATCAAAAAATTTTGTTGTTATATTACACAAATCCATAATGAGCAATTAGTTTTGCATAGACTTATACAGGTCCTGACATCAGAATTTATAAGATGATCAAAGTCCTCATCTTTAGCCCAGGCCTTAAACAAACAAACAAAACAAAACAAAAACAAACAAACAAACAACAACAAAAGAATATCTTATGAGCTTGGCGCTATTAGCAACTATATATGTTGCTTGTATTTGTGTAATCAATGTAGAAAGCTGTTTAAATGTCTTATCTTCTTCCTAATACCAATTTGGACCCAAAATACTTTCTTATAGTTTCTGAAAAAATTATGAAATAAAATTATGGATATCTTTTAATGTATCATCTGAAAGTCTGGATAAATTGTATTTCTGAATTCAATTTTATTGACTCAAATACTTATACATAATAGACAGGCTGACACTCAGACATTAGGTACTAAGTAACAATCTCATTCAATGAAAAGGCATGTTTTTGCCTCGAAAACCAATATTTGTACAGTGAAATATTTATATATTCCCACTGGCCAGAATGAATAATTGCGTATATATATATATATATGTATATATGTATATATATATATATATATATATATATATATATATGTGTGTGTGTGTGTGTGTGTATATATATATATATATACATACAATATATACATATATACACACAAATATATATATATATATATACACATATATATATGTGTGTGTGTGTATATTTAGTGTTCCATTTTTTCATGTCCATTTCTATGCCAATAAAATACTTTTTTTTTATAGCACTGCAAAGTTAAAGTCAGGTGTTTTGAACCCACCAAGACTGCTCCTTTACAGAGCATTTCTCTGACTCTTCATGGTGTTGTACTCACTCAACCTTTTAGGATTTTTCTAATCTAAAAAGTATCATATAATTATATTCATTTCTTTCCTTTCTTATATTTTCCTATCTCATTTTTCCCTCCCCTACCTCTCTACTTTCACTGCCTTTTTGGTTTTTCTTTCCTATTTTAAATTGTCTATTATACACTTGATCTTCCTTTGCTCTTGAAGTTTTTCACACCAGAGAAACTACTTAATATTTCAAATTTGACTTATTTATTTTACTTAAGCATATGGCCTAAATATTCATCCAAGTAGCTATAAATGTCTTTAGTTTATCATTTTTATGAATGATTATTACTCCATTTTTATAAAACTATGTATTTTTATCATAGCAATATATGCACCCTACTGTTAATACCATCATTTGTAACATCAAAAACTTGGAAAAAGCAGCCTCGATGCCTCTTTTAATATATTAATTTTCCTAATCTATATACACAGGACGTCTTTTCACCTTCTATTTGTTCCTCATTTTATTTTCTTATATATTGTATTTGTATTGTAAAGACTTCATAATTTTGATTTGGCCTTTCTTTCCATCTATATCTCTTTAAAAAGAAAAGTAAACCTTTGTTTACTTATCTATCTATCTATCTATCTATATATCTATATATATATATATATCATGATGACACTAAATATTGTGAATTTATGCCAGCATGTGACAGAAATTAATTCTCATTTTTCACATTCCCTACCCAACCTAACCCCTCATATAAATAAGCTTTGTTTCCTTTTTTAGCCTCACACTTATAATTGACCCACATTACAACTTATTTCCCTTTCAATATTTTCTATTTCATAATATTACAATACATTTTAGAACTCATTTACATCTTCTATTTTTCATACCAGAAGAAAGATACGATATTCCCACATCTGTGACTTATATATTTGACTTATGAGGAGGTCCTTAAGGTAGGTCTATTTGAGTAAAAATTACTCAAACTTATATTTTATGGCATATTAAAATACTTCTTCTTGTTAAACAACCACCTCTTCTTTATTCAGTCTCCAGTTGATGAATATTTGAGTTGTTTCCAAGAGTTAGCTCTCAAGAAATGTGCTGCTATAAACATGGATGCACTCATCTCACGGTGATATGAATATTGTAATTCTTTCGTGTATATCCCCAGCAGGTTAGTAGCAGGGTCAAATGAGACCTCTAACTCTTATTTTGGGAGTAATTGCCACATTTATCTTCGTAGTGGCTGTAAAAGTTTACATTCCCACCACCAGCAGAGAAGGATTCATTTTTCTTTTTAGCCTTGCCAGCATTTGTTGCTGGCTAATTTCAAAGCAGCAGCCATTCTTTGTGGAGTAAGATAAAATCTGCCTGTTGTTTTCAACTACAATTCTCAAATGACCATTGATGTTGAGCATTTCTTCATTTGCTTCTTAGCTAGTTTACTTATTGCTGTGAACATTTCTCATTTCAGATGCCCAGTTTTGAACTGAGTCTTTAAATAGAAGCTCTTTGCCTGAGAAACAGCTCATAAACATTCTTTCCCATATTGTTGGTTGTCTTTTCATTCTGACTGTCATTTCTTTTGCTGTGAAGAAGTTTTTCAACTCTCTTTTTTAACTCCTAATCTATTAGAATTCTTTTCTGATTGTCTTTCAGACTTCTTACTACTGGTGTATAAAAAAGGCGCTCAACTAGATGTGCGTATTCTGCCGCTTTTCAGGATTTTTCAGTTCTGAAAAGCTTTTAGTTCTCTGTAACTTTTATGGATGGAATTATATTATCAGCAATATATGAATAAGAAACTTGTTAATTTGTGAGAAATATGCATTTAAATTTCTTTTTATTCTATTTTAAATTTAAGTTCATTGATGTATTTTATTATACATTATGGTCCCCTTCATCTCTTGCAATTTGTACCTGTAGATGATATATTTTGGTTCTTGTGTTTAACCCATTATGTTACATTTCCTTCCTACATCATATTTCCCTATTTACAAACTCTATCTTTCTGCTTTTTTTGTGCTATCTCATATTTTTCCTTTGTATCCCATTTTACATTATCTAACATATATATATATATATGTTTAGACAGAGTCTCGCTTTGTGGTTTAGGCTGGCCTTGAGCTCAGCCTCAAACTCACATCACAGCAATCCTCGGGCCTCTGCCTCCTGAGTGCTGGGATCACAGGCGTGAGCCACCATGCCCAGCACTGTGGTATGTGGTACTGGTCGCTGCTGGGGTGAGTCTCCACGCCCAGTATTTTTATGTGGTTACTTGGGATCGAACCCGGGTCCTTGCGCTTGCAAGACAGGTGCCAGAACCACTGAGCTAAATCCCCGGCCCTATCTATTATATATTTTGGTCATCATTCACCTTTGCCATTTCTTCTTAACAGATCAACTCTTTGGTGTGAAACATGTGTCTTATTTACTTCAATTAAGAGTCATACACTACCTTTTTAAAATTAAAATCTTTATCGGTATATTATATACACACATCATGATTGCACAGAACAATGAGAATTTGTACCAAGATATGACACAAATTAATTCTCATTTTTTCCTATTCCATTACCCACCCTACAACCTGCTCCCCTATAAACACAAGCTTTGTTTCCTTTCTTTTTTATTACCATCAAATTATTTTTCCCCTCATTATTTACCCCTACACCCCATTTCTCTTTGAGTATTTTCTACTTTACAATATCTACCATATATTCTAAAACACATTTACAGCATCATTTCTCATACCAGAGAAAAGATACAATATTTACACATCTGTGACCTATTTCACTTATGAGGATGTCCTAAAGATACATCCATTTGAGTATAAGTGACACATTCTTGTCATTTTTATTTCAGAATAATACTGTATTCTATAAAAGAAACACATCTTCTTTTTTCAGTCTCCAGTTGGTGAATATTTTGGTTGTTTCCAATATTGAGCTATCACAAATTGAGCTGCTAAAAATATGGTTGCACAGATGTCACTGTGATATGAATCATTTAATACTTTTGTATGTATACTTAGCAGGTGAATAGCAGCTTCCAACGGGACCTCTAATGCCAGCTTTTAGAGAAATTTGCACACTGCTCTCCACAGTGGTTGTAGAAGTCTACATTCCCACCAACAGTGGAGAAGGGTTTCCTGTGCCCCACCACTTTGTAAAAGTACACTACTTTAAGTATAATAAAAAATAATTAGTCATCTTACTATGTGACATTATGATTATTACATAAATAATTAAAAATTGAATTAAGGTTCTTTCAAAAGTAATACATAACTTGTGTAAATACAGTGAGTTTTCTTAGTGGATAAGAATAATAAAACCGTTTAAAGACATAAATTTTCATTTAAGGAACATTTTCTTCTTTATGTAGATTCTAAATTTTTAACATGTCTTTAAAATTGTATCTTCTTGTTTCATGAGTACATTGAGAGATATTTCCAAGATTTTTCATAGAACGTATAATGTTTCAGGCCATTCACATTTAAAACAAGAGTAGAAAGACTCCGTATGTTCCCTTTGTATTGAAAACTGTTGTGTTTTTACAATTTAAAACTTTTTATGTGAAATGTTTAATGGCAGAAGAATACTCCATTCAATAGAAGAACCACATCATCTTTATCAGTCTCCTGTTGATGGACATTTTGGTTGTTTCCATGGTTTAACAATCACAAACTAAGCTGCTATAAACATCGGTGGCCATATGTAGCTGTGATATCAATCTCTTATTTCTTTTCTCTATATATCTAGCAGAGTAATGGCTAGGTAAAATGGGACCTCCAAATCTACCTTTTTGAGGAATCTCCACCCTGATTTCCAAAATGTTGTATGAGTCTACATTTCCACCAACAGTGGAAATGAGTGTTTGTACCAGAATATGACATGACTTGATTCTCATTTTTTCCCTTTCCCTCACCCACCCTCTCAACCTCCACCCCCTATATACACAACCTTTGTTTCCTATTTTATTTAAATTACTATCACATTCTTTTTCCTTCTTTATTTACCCCCACACCTTCCTTCCCTTTTAATATTTTCCATTTCACAGTATAAACTATAAATATTCATTTATACATGAACTTTACTTCAACCTATTAAAGCTGTTTATTACAAACCAACTTCCAGAATCACAATAAATATTCAAAAACTGAAACTTTTCAAACTAAGATCAGGAACAAGACAAGGATGTCCACTCTCACCTCTCCAGTTCAGTACAAAGCTGGAAATGTTAGCCACAACAATTAAGAAAGAGAAATAAACAAAAGGAATAAAGATAGGGAAAGAAGTGAAATAGTAATTATTTGCTGGTGACATGATACTCTATATAGAGGATCCTAAAAACTCAACTAAAACACTCTTGAACCTAATCGCCAAATTTAGTAGTGTAGCTGGATTGAAGGTCCATCCTCAAAAGTCAATAGACTTTATATACACCCACAGCACAGACATTGAGATAGAAATTGGGTCATCAGTCCCTTTCACAAGAGACCCCCCAAAATGAAATATTTAGGAATCAATCTAAAAAAGGATGTGAAAGACTTCTATTCTGAAATATATAGCACTATGTAAAAGAAGATAGAAGATATCAAAAAATGGAAAGATGTACCTTGATCTTGGGTACGAAAAACCAATATTGTGAAAATGGTTGTACTCCCACAAATACTGTATATATTCAATGCAATCCTAATTGAAATCCCAAGAGCATATTTCACAGATGTAGAGAAAAAGTCCAAAAATTCATTTGGATGGGCAAAAGACCTGCAATAGTGAAAGTAATATTAAGCAACAAGGACATAGGGAGGGATAATATCGTCCTGAACCTGAAACTATACTATAAAACCACTGTGATAAAAACTGTAAGGGACTGGCAAAGTAACAAACCTGAGGATGAGTGAAGTGGAATGGAAGATCCAGACACAACTCCAGATACGTTAAGTTACTTGATTTTTGACAAAAAGACCAAAAATCCTCAGTGGAGGAAAGATAGTCACTTTAGCAAGTGGTGCTGGAAAAACAGCACTTTAACTTGCCAAAGACTAAATTTAGAACTATCTTACTGTGTACCAAGCTAAAATCAAAGTGGATAACAGACCTACATATTCAAATAGACACACTAAATCTGCTGCAAAATCAGTGAGGTAAAAATCTTGAAGACATTGACCTAGGAAAAGATTTCCTGAAAAAAAACCTCTATAGCACTAGAATTGACAGAAGCGATAAAAAAAATGAGATCTCATTCTTTTAAAAAGTTTCTGCACAACAAAGGAAACCACCAACTGAGAAAAAAGGCAACCAACCATAATGGAACAAATCTTTACCAGCTTTTTCTCAGACTAAGGGCTAATATCTTGAATATATAAAGAGCTTATGAAAATCAGCCCACTCAAATGTAAAGATCCTATTCAAAAATGACATTTGAAATGAACACATTTTTTTCAAAGGAAGAAGTAGGAGCAGCTAAGAAATATATGAAGAAACACTCAGCATCACAGATCATTCAGGAGATGCAAATGAAAACAACACTGAGATTTCATCTCACTCCACAAAGAATGGCTGATATTTCAGAATTAGCCAGGAACAAATGTTTGTGAGGCTGTAGAGAAAAAGGAATTCTTCTACGCAGTTGATGGGAAGGTAGACTCCTACAGCCTCTGTGGAAATAACTCAAAAAGCTAGGATTGGAGGTCTTATTTGACCCAGTCATCATTCTGCTAGTTATATACACGAAAGAATTAAAAGACTCATATCAGTGAAAAGTGTACACCTACCTTTATAGAAGCTCAGTTTGTGATTGCTAAATCTTTGAAACAACCCAAATGTCCATCAACTTGAGACTGGATAAAAAAGATATAGGTCTTCTATAGAATGGAGTTTTACTCTGCTTTTAAAAGTGATAAGATTGAGCGATTCATACTTAAAAGGCTGTACCTCGAATATATCCTCATTTGTGAAATAAAGAGGGAAGAGATGTGCTAATACTATATCTTTTCTCTGGTATGAGTTAATGAAGTTGTAAATGAGTTTTAGTATGTATAGTTGATATTGTGCAATACAAAATATTTAAAAGGAAAGAGAGTGTAGTGGTAAATAATGAGGGGAAAAAGAATGTAACAGTAATAAATAAAAAAGGAAACAAAGATTATTTAAATAAGGGTTGGGGGCTGCATGGTGGGAGGACAAAGAAAAAAATGAGAATCAAGTCATGTCATATTCTGGTACAAACTCTCAATGTTGAATGTGAAGATAATGCGTATTTATAATGTACCAGTAAAAGTTTAAATTAGAAGAAAAAAGAAATTTCATTTACACAAAATCTACACCAAAAAAATTTTAAAAGAATATCGTACAAAAGAGAAAGAATGCTCCAATCCCATGATACCCAGAAGAGTGAACTCATTGGAAAAGGCCAGAAAATCAGTTTAAATGGGATAAAGCAAATAATGAAATAGCAAAGGCAGGAAAATATTGTAATGGGATTTCTCAATACATATCTATCATAACCAGTAAAATCAAAGAACTCAGTGTTTTAATTAAAAGACACAGACAAGCCAAGTGTATTAAGAAGCAAGATCCAAAAATATATTGTATACAAGAAACACGTGTAATTCAGAAAGAAATCCATAGACTAAAAGTAAAGGGATAAGAAACAATTCTCCATGTGATAGGAAACTTCAAAAAAAGTAGCAGTGGCTCTCTTGTTTAGAGACAAAATAGATTTCAAAGCAAAACTGATTAAAAGAGATAAAAGAGGCCACTATATCCTTACACAATGAACAACTCAACAGGAAGAGATGGCATTTATAAACATTTAGACACTAAACTCAAGTGAATAAAAGTATACAAAACAAATATTAGTAGAAAGGAAAATCCAGGTAAGCATTAATACAATAGCAGTAGAACTCAATGTCGCACTGTCACAAACAGATAGGCTGACTGGAAAAAGAAAGTCAGTAATGAAATAGTTAAAGGGATATAAGTTTTGAACAAATAGATGAAATTCATAGACAGACTGTTTGGGCCAGGGATTAGCTCATTGGTTCGAGAGACTATCTTTAAAGTGCAAGTGCCCAGGTTCAATCCTCAGTAACCACGTACAATACTAGGCATGGATCCTCACACTCACTAGCAATCAGTACCACATACCATAGTGCTGGGCCTGGTGGCTCACACTTGTAATCGCAGCACTTGGGAGGAAGAGGCAGGAGGATTGCAGGTGAGTTTGAGGCTGAGCTCAAGGCCAGCCTGAAGTACAAAGAGACCCTTTCTCAAAAAAAAAAAAAAAAAAAAAAAAAAAAAAAAAAAAAAAAAAAAAAAAAAAAAAAAAAAAAAAAAAAAAAAAAAAAAAAAAAGAAAAGAAAGAAAGAAAATAGATAGACTGACTTAATAGATTTCTCTAGAGCATTTCACTCCACAAAGTTAAAATATGCATTCTTTTCAGGGGTTCATGGCTCATTCTTCACAGCAGACCACATGCTAGTTCATAGGGCATGCTTAAGTAAATGCAAGGTAATCAAAGTTATCATAACCAGTATATTCACTTGTATATTGTCAGAACATTATGCCTTGAAACTAGAGCTCAATAGCAAAAGAAAGATTAAGATACACACAAGTACATGAAAATTAAACAACACTCTGCTGAAAAAAGAATTGGTCACAGAAGAATTTAAGCAGTTTTTATAATTAAATGATAAACCCAATGCAACATACAAAAATTTATAGGAAACAATGAAAGCACCACCTCAAGGGAAATTCACAGCAGTGAATGTCTATGGTAGGAAATCAAGAGTGAGCTCAAACAACCGAATGCTGAATATCAAGCTACTAGAAAAAGAAGAACAAGAGAAACCTAAAGTTCATAGTAAGGAGGAAATTATAAACAACAGAGAAAAATATGCGACAGAGAATAGAATTATATATAAATCAATGAATCAAAGAGTTGGTTTCTAGAAAGGATAAACAAAATTGAAGACCCCAGGAACCACTAAATCTGCCACGGGGTTGGAGCTTGCTGGCCTCCAGGCCCATGTCAGAAAAGTGCCCAGAGACTGAGACCAGCAGTGGGTATCTTTGGAAGCAACGTCTGGCGCCAATGCATGCATGCTGGGGTTGGAATTTACTGGCCAGCAGGCCCATGCCAGAAGAGCACTCAGGGACTGAGTTTAGCAGCAGGCAGCACATGAAAGCGTCATTGGAGACAGCGTCTGGTGCCATTAAATCCGCGCTGGGGTTGGAGCTTGCTGGCCTCCAGGCCCATGCCGGAAGAGTGCCCAGGGACTGAGTTTAGAAGGCCAGAGTCTGACTTTCTCCACCTCAGCTGCAGAAGCATATCCAGTGACTTTGCATTGGTGAGTAGGTGGGCCTGTTGGAACATCAGCCAATACCATTGCAGCTGCACAGGGCCTGCAGCCTACTGGCTTCCAGGCCAACAGCACAAGTGAGCCCAGAGACTCTGTCTTGGTGAGTAGGCAAGCCCATTCAAACCTCAGGCAGCTCGATTGTAGCAGTGCAGGATTCAGAGCCTTCAGGCCTCTAAAGCAGACAGGACGAGGTGTACTGACTGTAGTGACTGAGTGCCTCATATGGTGTGCCAAAACTAGGGCTTTTTTTTTTTAGGTCCCAATACAGACTGTAAAGAACAACTCAGGAAGCACTGATATTTTAAGGTTCCTAACTATTAAGAGGAAAGTGACTTCCAACAAACATCACCAGAAAACATGGCAGGTACAAAGCCAAAAACAACAGCAATGATAGAAACTCAGAAATGAGGAAACACTCAAAGTCTAACATACAAAGATCCTCATCTAAAGAGAAATAGAGAAGTTTGAAGGCCAGTCTCCAGGGTCCTCAGAAATGGTAACCAAAGAAGATCTAGTAAAATGGAAATCAGAACTGATCTCTGAGATGAAAGCAGAGATACTGGACACTGTCAATGTGATGATTAATAAAGCTAAAGAGGAAATCACTGAATTGATAGAATCCAAGACAGCAAAAGCAATGGAACCTCTTAAACAAATACAAACAGAAGTCCAAAAAATTAAGAAAGAAAATGAAAGTTTGCATAACAGAATGAATATGGCAGAAGACCGAATTTCAGACCTAGAAGACAGGATCTCAACGAATGAACTGGAAAGGCATACTCTATGGGAAAAAAAGAAGTGATAATGAAAAGTCAACCCAACAGCTCCTACATGATTCAAAAACTATAATATAAGATTGATGGGAGTCACTGAGGAAGCAGGAGACTAAGTTAAAGACATCAGAAAGCTATTCACAGAGATAATGGCAGAAATATTCACAGGAAAAGAAAAATAACTGGACATACAAATATATGAAGCATACAGAATGCCACATGCCGTGACATGAAAAAATCTACAACTGGACATATAATTATAACAGTCCGAGATATCCAAGAAATTAATGAAATACTGAAAGCACCCAGAGAAAAGAAAATGGTTACATTCCAGGGGAAGCCTGTCAGGATCACAGCAGCCTTCTCAGCTCAAACACTCAATGCAAGAAGACCCTGGAGTGAAGTCCTTCGAGCCCTAAAGGAAAACAACTTCCAACCCAGACTGATGTATCCTGCCAAACTATCCTTCAAAACTGATGGGAAAATAAGATACTTTCATGACAAAGAACTCCTGAAAAACTTCACAAATATGAAACCTGTGCTCCAAAACATTCTAAAGAATATCTTGGAGAAAGAAAAGGAAAGTTACAAATCCATGAGACCTAACTGAGTCAACCTATGGGACCAAACAAGAAACTGATGGGGAAAAGGCAAAGGCAGAAAAACACAGCCAAGAACAGGAAAACATGGCAACATTAAATTTACCTATATCAATCATAACCATTAACGTGAATGTATTCAACGCACCAATTAAGAGATACAGACTGGCAGAGTGGATCAAAAAGCAAGATTCTAAAATCTGCTGCATATAAGAAACACACCTAATTCAGAAAGAAACTCATGGACTGAAAGTAAAGGGATAGAAAACAATACTTGATTTGACAGGAAACAGCAAAAAAGCAAGAGTGGTGATTTGATTTGCAGACAGAATTGACTTCAAGTCAAAACTGATAGAGAGATATAAAGATGGACACTATCTTTTAATTCAGGGAAAAATCAAAGAAAAATAAATAACAATCCTAAATATCTATGCTCCAAGTTCTGATGCACCCACCTATATAAAACAAGCCTTACTGGACATAAAAAACCAGGTAATTCCAATACAATAATAGTAAGGGACCTCAACACACCACTGTCACAAAGAGACAGATCAACTGGACAAAAATTCAATAAAGAAATACTTGAGCTCAACCAGACTCTCCAGCAAATGGACTAAATAGATGCCTACAGAGTATTTCACCCCACAAAGTCAGAATTTACATTCTTCTCAGCTGCTCATGGATCATTCTTCAAAATAGACCATGTGCTCGTTCATACAAATAGGTTTAAGCAAATATAAAGGGATTGAAGTTATCCCTTGTATACTGTCGGATCACAGTGCCCTGAAATTGGAGCTGAATAGCAAAGAAAAGCCCAGGATCTTCACAAACACATGGAAATTGAACAAGACTTTGTTGACCAAACAATGGATTATACAAGAAATTAGAGAAGAAATTGAGCAGTTCTTACAAATAAACAATAATACCAATATAGAAATTTATGGGACAAAATGAAAGCAGTTCAGTGAGGAAAATTCATAGTAGTAAAGGCCTACATCCAGAAAATGGAGCCAGCTATAATAAAGAATTTAAAGCTGAGTCCGAAGCGACTAGAAAGAGAGGCGCAAAACAAACCAAAAGCTCACACTAGGCAAGAAATTATAAGGATCAGGGCAGAAATTAATGCAATAGAAACCAAGAGAACCGTTCAAAAAAGTTCAATGAATCGAAAAGTTGGTTCTTCGAGAGGATAAAAAAATTTGATAGACCC
>PVIR01018344.1:0-33235 GCA_004026965.1 Petromus typicus | reverse complement strand
TTTTTTTTTTTTTTTTTTTTGAGAGGGATCTCACTTTTGTAGTTCAGACTGGCCCTGAACTCACTAGGTAGCCCAGGCTGGGCATAAAACTCTTGGCAATCCTCCTGTCTCTGCCTCCTGGAAAGCTGGGATTAGAGACATGAGCTATCACGCCCGGCACTGTAGTATGTAGTGCCTGGAGACTGAACTCGGGACCTTGTGCTTGCCAGGCAGACACCTGAACCACTAGCTAAATTCCTGGCCCTCTCAGGGAGATTTTTTTTTTTAATGAAGCATTGACAGAATAAGAAGATAAGCCACACACTGGAAGAATATATTCTCAAGTCATATCATAGTCCTGATAAAAGGACTGATCACTGTATTACAGAAAGAACTCTTGCGGTTACATAACAACAAAAAAGCCTAGCTTGGAGGTAGTAGCATAGGCTTGTAATCCCAGGACTTTGGGACGCTAAGGCAAAAGGATCACAAGTCCAAGCCCAGGGACATAGAGAGAAAATTAATAACATTAGCGTTCCTGTCTAAACACAACCTCCAAAGGCTCTGTATATCTCCCAAAGGAAGAAAAACAAACGATCAAAAGGCACATGAAAATATGTTCAATATCATGTATCTTAATATTGAGGAAATGCAAATAAAAATCACAATGAGGTACCACTTCACACACACACTGGAATGGTTATAATAAAAAATGATAGATAGGGCTGGTGATTTACCTCAATACCTCTGGCATCTGCCTGGCAAGTGCAAGGTCCCGAGTTCAATCTCTGGTACCAACTATCACAGTTCTGGGTGTGGTGGCTTCACCTGTAATCCCAACACTTGGGAGGCAGAGGCAGGGGGACTGCTGTGAGTGAGTTCAAGGCTAGATTAGGCTACATTGAGAGTTCAGGGCCAGCCTGAACTACAAAGCAAGACTCTGTCTCAAAAAACTAAAACAAAACACAATAGAACATAACAAAACAAAAACAACAGATAATATAACAAGGTAGACAGGATGTGGAGAAATTAGAACTCATATTCTACTACTTGTAACAGAAAATCATACTATGCTTTGCTGTTACTTCCTGGCAGTTCCTAAGAAGTTAAACAGAGTTATCAAATAACCCAGAGATTCTACCCCTAGACTAAACTGCACAACATTGAGAAATGAGAAGAAAATGTTCACATGAGAAGGGAAACAAAGAAGGAGGGAGAAGGGAAGGAAAGATGAGACAAGAGAAAAAAAAAAAAAAGCAAGATACATGATGCACAGGTACAAACTCCCTATGATGAATGTTATCGCTGTGTATATTTAAAATGTACCAATAAATGTTTTTCTAAAAAAAAAAAATCCTACATGTAGGTACATAACAAGAGAAAATAGATGGATACACAGAACTTGAACAAATGTTTACGAGGACTAAGATCAATAATAGTGAAAAACAGAAACAAGCCGAATGCCCAACAATGGATGAATGGAGAAACAAAACGGTATACCCATACAATGAAATATTATTGAACCATAAAAAGGATGAAGTATTGACACACATTACAAATGGATGAAACTGAAGACATTTTGCTAAGTAAAAGAAGTCAACCATAAAAGATCACATATGGTTCCATTTGTATAGTGTCCATAATAGCTAAATCTATGGAGACAGAAAGTCAAAGTGGATGCCTCACATTGGGGAAATTTTGGAGCATGAAAAGGTGATATACTAGCAGTTATGAGGGTTTTTTTCCCCTGGGGATAATTAAAATGTTCTAAAATTAAAATGAAAATTTACTCTGCAAAAACACTAAAATCATTAAATTGTATACTCTAAATGGGTACATTGTGATATTTGAGTTGTATCTTTAAAATGCCATCAGAGGGCCAGGTATGTAGCTCAGTGCTTTCCTTGGAGTTAAAATGGGCATAGACTGGGGTAGAGAAGTAAATATGGCCAGCTGAAATACAACTGGTTAGGTTCTACTTTTTAGACTGGGCAATCTTTTTTTTTTTTTGAGACAGGATCTCACTTAGTAGTTCAGGCTGGCCTTAAGCTCAGCCTCAAACTCACATCACAGCAATCCTCCTGACTGACTCTGCCTCCTGAGTGCTGGGATTACAGGTGTGAGCCACCACGCCCGGCACTGTGGTATGTGGTACTGGTTGCTGCTGGGTGTGAGTCTCCACGCCCAGTATTGTATATGGTTAACCGGGGATTGAACCGGTTGGCACTTGCAAGACAGGCGCCAGAACCACTGAGCCAAATCCCCAGCCCCTGGGCAATCTGTTGATGTATATTCCTTTTTACTATTTACAACCTCAAATATTGTCTCTCTCTCTCTCTTTATTTTTTTGGTCCTGGGAATCAAACTCAGTGCTTTGTACTTACAAGGCAGATGTGGCATTAATGAGCTAAATCCTCAGCCTTAAATATTTTTATATATTACATAGTGATTTTAATTTGTACTTCTTTGATATATACTGATGTTGATTATGTTACATAAGTTTGGATGGGCCTGGGTTGAAGCTCCATCCTGCCACCTACTTATTAGTTGTTAACCTTGGACAAATGACTTAGCTGTAGTTATACTCTTTAAAAATAGCAACATTGGGCTGGGCATTTAACTCAAGAAGTACCTGCGACTACCTTGGAAGCACAAGAACTCAAGTTTGATCCCCAGTACCACAGAAAAAAATAAAAATAAATAAATGAAATAAAAAATAAAAATAGCAACACTGTCATGTACCTCTTACAGTTATTCTTTATAATAAAGAAATCTGTAGGTTCTTTTAGTAGAGACTATAGAATTTAAAGTGAAAATCCACTGTAATTCCATCTCACTAAAATAACTATGATTGACATATCTGTCTAGAATTCTCTAAAACACGTAACACTTTATATTTTAAGGGGACAATCTCTGATACTGATTTTTCACTTAAATTGTGGACATTTAAAAATATTTCACTACCCATAGACATTTACTTTGCTTTCAATCTAGGAAGATTATGCATAACATTAGACAGCTTTATAAATATATCTTTGTAACTAAACTCAATGAATCAGAATTTTTTGTTGTTGTTGTTCTAGAATCCTAGACAGCTTTGGTATATTTCGATGCATCAGATAAGAATGGATACATTCTTCTTTTTTTCTTTTTGTGGAACTGGGGATTGAACTCAGGACCCTGCACCTGTCGGGCAGACAGTGGTACCACTGAACTACCTCCCTAGCCCCTTATTGTGGTTTTTATCTCATCTGATTTTCTAACATGATATCATAGCACTGTACTGAGAACACTATTTCTGCCAGTTGTGGTGGCTCATGCTATAATACCAGCACTCGAGAGGCAGAGGCAGGAGGCTTACTATGAGTTTCAGGTTAGCCTGGGCTACAAAGTGAGTTCAGGGCCAGCCTAAACTACAAAGCAAGACTGTGTCTCAAAAACTAAACAAAACTAAAATGAAATAAAAATGAAAACAGTATTTTCCCTAAACAACTTGATAACATTTTATGTACATTACAGAAGGTATTCTTATATAAAGGACTATTTCTTTTCAAAACAAGAGACTAATTTTGGAGACAGAGTTGGTTATCATACATTTTTTTAATTAGAGCTCTTATGCTTTAAAAAAGAAAAGAAAAAAAAGCCAGATGTGGTGGCACATGCCTGTAATCCCAACACTCAGGGCTGAGACAGCGTGATTCCGGTGAATGAGGCCACCCTGGGTTACACAGTGAGTTTCAGGCTAGCCTGAACTACACAGCAATACTTTGCCTTAAAAAAAAAAAAGAAAGAAAAGAAACAAAGCCATGGGGATTGTCTAAATGCCACTCTAAGCATTCCCTCATACAAATTCTTCCTTTGCATGAGGAAGTGAGGATCTTGAAATACACGTGGCAGTCCTTTTCTTTGAAAGTTACCATCAGCAACATTCAACTCAACAACTATGCATCCAGCTTAGGTCTGTGTTAGGTTCAAAAGAAGCAAATGAGATACAACCAGCCTTTGACATTCATCACATTCAGTGGATCAGTGGGTGGAGATGTGCCACAGTGGTTGTAAGCATGTTTTCATTGGCACTGAGAGAGAAAGAGACAAACACAGAGATTGATTTGTCTTCTAACAATTAGTATCTACTTTAAAAGGAAAAGGAAATTGAGGTATTAAAAACTAGTTAAAGTTTACCCTCTTGTAAACTAATAAATATTAGTAACTATATTCTCAGCACCTATCCAGTGAAACATTTTAATGCCCCTATTTTCATGTTTTTCTTGCCGAGGTACTTTAAGTAATTAACAGTATTTGCAGATACTGATTTCAACTACATCAAGTAAACCAGTATGTGTTACAGTCATTTAGGTCTGAACTCCAATTACTTCATTCTAGATGTCTATATTACAGATGTAATACAATGGCTGGGTAGAAAACTGAACCACCCTTTCTTGAACCTAAACTAATAAAACTCACTTGCTGTCAGCTGATATCTCATATTTTAGCCAATGCAGCAAACACACAGTAGCTGGACTTTCCATCTACACAGCTGGGGCCTGAGATATATGGAATGACAATTTCAACCATTTCCAATCATTTATCCAATATTTGAGACTTTAATAATCTATTTCTTCGGGCTTTGTACCATATATATAGACATAATCATTACCCTTTGGGAAACAATGGCTCATTTACTGAAAATGAATTTAACAAAGGAATTATTTGGTACGGAAAAATACAGAGCAGTGAATAGGGTGACACAAGTCACAGCATCATCAGCTCCTATGACTGTAGTAGAATAATTCACTTTTAAAGAAACTGCAGTAACTTAAAATTTAACTTCAATAATTGCTTGAATCATATTCTCTGTTACAAAATTGTGACACTGTCTTAGTTTTATTTTGAAAATGTTTCCTTAATTCCCAACATAAGATAAATAGCCACAAAAAAGTATTTTTTTCCTCCAGAATGGAATATTTCTATTCTGTCTGAAGCTTAGTTTTGACTGGTTCACGTTTCAGTTACACATTTGAGTCACACTGAATTCTGTTTTAAGTACTAAAAGAATAAATAACATTTCAAAACAGTCACAAGCTTAAAAGCTTGAAGTTCCTTCTTTAGTTGGAGCTTGCAAAACTTATTAGATGGAACAGTGAGTTGATAGAGTGATCAGAAATTTCTTAACATTGTTAACTCTAAATTAAATCAAAACTCAATCTCAGCAGTTTCTACAGAAATAGCTTCAAAGCAGATAAGCAAGTTTAAAAAACCCACTAATCTAGAAGAACAGTTTGCAGATACATCATTGCTGAGGCTTAACATTTCTCAAAAAACAAAAACATGAGGCATACATATTTAAAAGATATACAACACTGTTAAATTTAACATGGAAAACTGAGTTGTCCTTCACCTAAAACCACGTAGCTCCTGACATTAAATCAGAAAACTCAGAAGTCATTTGCACATACTAACCATCCTACAGAGTATTTTAAATATTCTTGTTTCAAATGCACTGCTTCTAGTTTCATTTAGTTATTTCTTAATTTGTTTTGCTATGGCTTTATAAGAACACTTTCTCCATTTTCAAAGGACATTTAGTTGGATAAATACTACCAGTAAAAGCAATGAAACAGCAAAGACTCTGGTTCAGCCTTCAACTAGTTGTGTGGCCTTGAACAAACTTCTTAGCATCTCTGGGGTCCCAATTCTTCCATTTATAAAATGAGACAGTTAGACTACATGTGTTCTAAACTATTTTCCGACTCTATAATTCTTTTCAGGTAGACCTTTAGACTTGTATAAATTTTTTAAAAGTTCCTCAAAATCCTTTATAATGTCATCAACAAAACAAAGCAAAAAAAAAAAAAGTGAATACCCAGAAAACAAAATTATAAATGAATAATGTAATCATGATTTTTTTTTTCTTTCTTTGTGGTACTGGGAATTGAACCAGGATTTTTGTACTAAGCTACATCCTCAACACTTTTATTTTGTTCTGAGAAAGTAAAATCACTAAGTTGTCCAGGTTGTGCTTGAACTTTCAATCTCTCTGCCTTAGCCTCCCAGAGTTCCAAGAGGACAAGCATGCAGTATCACATACAGCTATGATCTTAATTCTAATAATATGATGAATACACACAGCTCCACATTCCAGGTAAAAAGACTTGTAAATAATATATCGAAATGCTATCAGTGGCAATCTCTGAGTTGCAAATTACAAACAACTTTTTTTTCCTTTGGGTATTTCTGTATTTTTCCAAATATCTTATAAAAAACATATTACTTTAATAATGGAGAGACAGAGTTAAAACGGACAAACTTTTTTTCAGTGCTAAAGGAAATTTACATTTGGAAAGCATTCTAGAATTTAAATGAATTTTTCAAAGCACAATCATAAAAAACATTTCTAGTCATGTCACATCCTTGAAACCTGTCAATAATTATACAAAGCCACTGGTTATTTTCTCTAAATTAACAAGTTTTCTATTTTTTTCACTTACACAGAAACTGGTAATAATGATAACTAGCATTTATATATGTGCAAGTCACAATTTTAAGGCTTACAAATATATTCATTTCTTTCCTACAAATCCCTATTACTAAATATACTGTATACAGTATACTTTTATACAAGAAGTATAAAGTTTATACAGTATACTTTTATACAATACTTTTATACAAGAAGACAGTGAGACACACAGGTAAAATAATTCACCCACAGCTGATGAGAGAATAGTTTGTCATCAAGAATACAGAATCAGCTTCCAAACCTTACTGTTCATTTATACTTTAAATGCTGTTCTCAGGTTGCTCTGAAAGTTCTGAAAGTTTTTCTAAATTACTTTTCTTAAATCAAGAGGAAAAATATACAAATAGTAGGACAAAAAGACTGTCCAAATTTCAACTGTTTAAAATTATGATTTACTTCCAACTCATTACTTCAAATCTACAGGAAATATAATTTAATATCCATACATATCAGTAAGGAATAATATTATAACATCTGAGGAACTGAATACCATTCATTAAGTTTAATACTGGAAAGTTTTAATAAAGGAAAGTGCTTTGCTGATTGACCTTATTTGTCCTCATGACTGCTGGAAAGTGTCCCTAAAACCAACTGTTGAACCTTTCCAAAATTTCTTATTTTATTGAAATGACATTTTAGCCATGTTATTAATTAGTTTGTGCTTTTTAAAAAAGAAAACACATCAATGTTTACTTTGAACTGTGGCTGCAGTACACATGGTTAATTTCACACTAATCCTTATTATTATAATGTACAGAATCTGGGAAAATGAACACAGAGGAAGCCAACTAATTAAATATGGTTAAAGGTATTCACTTAATTCTGAGGCAATCCAAACCTAAACCAACTACACATGTACCAATTTTTCTGCACAACACTCAAGCTATTTATTTGCCACTTTTTTTTAAACTTGGCCACTTTTGTAGCTTCTGGATTCTTTTTTTTTTTTTTTTTAAAGGCTTTTTGAGACAGGGTCTCGCTTTTGTGGTTCAGGCTGGCCCTGAGCTCAGCCTCCAACTCACATCACAGCAATCCTCCTGCCTCTGACTCTCGAGTGCTGGGATTACAGGCGTGAGCCACCATGCCCGGCACTGGTATGTGGTACTGGTTGCTGCTGGGGTGAGTCTCCACACCCAGTATTGTTATGTGGTTACCGGGGATTGAACCCGGGTCCTTGCGCTTGCAAGACAGGCACCGGAACCACTGAGCTATATCCCTGGCCCTGGATTCTTTTAATAAAGCTCAAATTCCTCCCATATCTGTATAACTAAATGTCCAGGCTGGCTGAAGTAAATAGAAAAATCAATAGTTGGGGGTGGTGGTGGTGAGTAAGGAATAAAGGTACGTACATGTACCAGCTCCACACACTGAAAGTAATCACTCTGCACTGCAAATATGTACTGAAAAACATTTTTTTTTAAATTAGAAAGGAAAGTAAAAAATAAATCTGCAGGAGGCTGCCTGTTAACTTAGAGGTGCAATGAGACAATCACCTGATAATTGCACCCTTTGGGTACTGATGTACGCATAAGATGATACAGAGAAATAAAGTCACCTGATTTATTTCAGTTTACTTACATGATTTGCAAATCTGTAGCTCTCTGCCTTGGTACATTAATAAAATTAGCATATAAGAAAAAAATCACCTGCTTATTTAAATTGTGGAATGATATTTATCTGTGCAGACTAGGGGGAAAAGCTGCAATCTGGGTCAAATAACTAATTTTATCTATTTGTTCAAATGTCCCTCTTCACCTTTTCTCTGTAGCTCAAAACAAGAATCTTAGTGCAAGGAACAGATAACATGGTATTGTTTATTCTCCTGTAAAAGTCAGCTGCCAAACACCACTAGTTCTATATTCCTTAAACTGAAAACAAGACTGAGAACCTCCTCTGGATAATAAAACCATCACCTTGAAAGAGGAAAGAAAAGAAATCAATATGAAGTAGCTGCTCTAGTTGGGAAGGAAGGCAAACGTGACATGGATCAGGTACCAATTTTACCATCAGCTACTTTAGATATAAGGCTTTCCAAAAAAAAGTAAAGTACCCCAACTAAGACAACAGGACAAATTCTCTGCAGAACATTATTTCAGTTTTACAAATACACCTAGTCAAGCTCTTCCGCCTCCCATAAGTTAGATGAATACATTATCTTGGTCATTAATGACTGCCCTTCTAGCATCCACTGCTGGTATTCATCCTTCCCATTATAAATAACTCCATTTCATGGTCAAGCAAGGCTATCTTCAGTAACAGTGACTGGTTCAAAAGTGAACATATAATCCAATAAAGGTCAATGAGTCTAGAACTGTGCTGGTCAATAAAGGAGGAATATACCGTGACTACTGAGCACCTACAATATGGCTTGTCCAAATGCTATAAGCATGAAGATACAATTGGATTTTGCAGATGTAGTATGAAGAAAATGTAAAATACATTATAATTTTAATATAGATATCATCATTATAAGTGATTACAAGTTGAAATCACAATGTTGAATAAAACAAATTAAATATATTATTAAAATTAATTTCACCTGATTTTTTTTAACCTGTGGCTATCAAAAAATGCAAAATTCATATATGTGGGTTTCATTATTTATCTACTGGACAGAGCTGCTGGTTTGCTAGGAAGTTCTCTAAATATGCTCTCTTCCTCGTGTGGAAGAGCTACAGGAAGCTACAGTCCTTCTAAGTATTATTTTCTGAGAAGTCCATCTGTAGACTAAGTTCTTTAACCCAATTTCACAATTTAAGAAAGATTTTTAAAAATTGACTTGCAAATTAATATAAACATTAATCCCAAAAATTATCTTGCCTGATTACTTATCAAAAAAAGAGGACAAAATAATTAGTATTACATTTTATTTTAAAATTTTTAAATCCTCAGCAGTGGGAATGTACATCAGCGGTGGAACACTTGAAAAATAGCACATTTATAATCTGATCTCAACTTTGAACACTAAAAGCCACTGACACAGGACAAGGCTGACATTGATCTCATTCTTCCTTTACATAATTTTAGAAGCTACTCAACATCTATAGTCTTGAAGACAATTGTCTTGTGGTCACTAGCACATTTTACTTGTCCACAAATAATGCCACTAAGCCTCACAAATAGCCTTTTATAATAGAATCTTAGAAAACACAGGAATTTGTTTATTCATTCATGCACGCATGTATTCAGTCCTGGGGTTTGAACCAGGGCCTTACACATGCTAGACACGCTACACTAACCTTGATCCCCAGCTCTCCATCTCTCCCTTCATTATTTTCTGAGACAAAGTCCCATTAAGTTGGCTAGGGTGGCTTTGAATTTGGGATGCTCCTACCTCAGCCTCCAGAATAGTTTGTAGACTATAGGGGGGTGCCTGTGCACCCAAGTTAAAACAAAAATTTTATAAATGAGGAAACCAGGGTTCATAAAGTCTAAATAACTTTAACAAAGTCATAAAACTGTTAGTATCAAGGCTGGAATCAGGACTTTGTCTCTACGTAAGTTTAGTTTAGTACACTGTTGTCTAATCATCAGCATAAATAAATTCTTCCCAAGAAATGGCATGTTGAACTGATGAGTTCTCTTATTTACTAAGTTGGAAAACACACACACACACACACACACACACACACACACACACACACACACACACAAACAAACCAACCTCAGGATTTGGAAATTTTTATTACTAATAAAAAAAGGTGGAAATATTTAAGGTACGCTTTAGAATCAAATGTGTGTGTGTGTGTGTGTGTGTGTAAACGGGGGAGGGAGACAAGTCATTCTCTCAAAAGCCATCAAAGATCTATTTGATAAATGTAAAGGCCTTTTTCCACACTTCATTTTCTTTGACTTTTTATCTGCACCAAGGATAACTCTCATCCTCCTAACAATCTTCTGCCATACTAATCTGTCTTTCTCCATGATCAAATTTTCCTAACTGATTGTGCACTTGTGTGGCTACCAGTAACTTCTTCCATCTACAACAGAACATACTCCAGGCCTCCAGCAGAACCCACGATACTCTTCTGTTTACACTTTCAAAAAAGAATTTGACCAAATTACTCTCTTAAAAACTTTCAGTAGTTGCCATTTGCAGGGTTTCAATGTTTCATTCTTACTAAGAAATATTTTAAGACATTCTCCCCTAAGTCATCCCTCTTTTGAAATTTTAATACCATAGATATGCCATGTATCTCTTCATTTCCGATATTTATATATATGGTTTATTTATGAAAAAACCCTCTTGCTCTCTCATTCCGGTCATTTCCAGGAGCACCAATTCTTCACTATAACATTCCAACCTCTTCATGATCTAGCTCCATAATGCCTTCTTATCCCAGGCACTGCACTTACAGCGACTCTAGGCTTGTGATGTTCTGCACATGGGTCATCCTCCCCACTGGCTGATCCTTTTTTTTTTGAGACAGGGTCTCGCTTTGCAGTTCAGGCTGCCCCTGGGCTCTGCCTTGAACTCACAGCAATTCTCCTACCTCTGCCTCCTAAGTGTTGTGATTACAGGCGTGAGCCACCACACCCAGCACTGTGGTATGTGGCTCTGATTGCTGGTGGGCTCTCCACACCTGGCATTGTTGTATGTGGTTACCCAGATCGAACCTGGGCCCTTGCACTTGCAAGGCAGGCGCGGAACTACTGGGCTAAATCCCCAGCCCTACCTTTTATTTTTTAAAACTCTAACAAGGTAAGGAACTATCAGAAAAAACAGCACTAAATTTACATGGAGGAAGAAACTGACCACTCATTTGTAAACAGGCAGGTTCTCCTCCCAGTTATAAGTATAACCTGTTCTACAAAGGATCTGTACCTTCCATAGAAATTCCTCTCTGTCCCCCAATAATATCCAGGACTATCTCTATTGCTATATTTATGGCACTGAATTATGATTATCCATTTACAAATCTATCTCCCCCACTAGGGAGCTTAATCTTCTTTAATCCCTATCATCCAGCACAGTACCTGGTAAACAGTCAACATACAATAAGTAGGTACTGTAAAAATCAATAAAAACAATATATTTTAAAGTTTTAATTTAATGGTCCCATTTAGTTTCAACTGTTCACTGAGGCTATGGACTCCCTGAGTAAGGATGTGTTATTTTTCGTACTGTTTACTTGACTGCAAACTCCTTTAAGCAAGATCATGACCTAAATATTCCTATATTTCAGCACAAACCACAATGGGGATAATAGCAAAAGCTAGATAAAGGTTCGCAAAATTATTCATAGAACAGAATATTATCATTCACTCTCTACAAAAACACTGGTCCACATAGCAGGTTCACAAAAACATACAGACTAGTGAGTGTTAAAAGGTTTCCCCGTCCAACTGTACTCATGATCAGCCAAACTAACTTGAAAAACAGAGGTGAAACTGGGTTTAGGGAAAGGTACAGAGATCATCACTGGCAGATGTCCTTGTATACATTTCCTCTACTCACTCCATTATAACTGTTAAAGTTCGGTTTCAACAGAGTTCCCTCAGAAGTCATCTTTCTATAATGTCAAAGTGCCAGAATTTCTGCTATTTCTTGGCTAGGTACCTCAGAACTACTCAAGAGGTCTATTGTGACTAGTCACATGCTCACTGACAGTATCATAACTGTTGCCTCAGGCACTTTTTATGTCACCCCCAAGCAACAACAGGATCAAATTGACAAGCTATTTTAGTTAGGAAATCATTGTTGATCTGCATTAGATGACCCTGTCAACAAATAATTCACTGGAGTACTGTGGAGGCTCTGGGAATTATAACTAAAAGACAAATATAATCACCTAGTGAAACAATTTCTAACAGTGTCATTTCATTTACTGGTTAGATGACAAATGGAAAATTTTCTTGAACAATATTTTCCATCAAAAAACCCAAACCAATATATTAAGGAAACATGCAATATAGGAATAGTTGATTCTTAAATTGTTAAGACATTAATATATCTAATAAAACTTGCCAAGAATAACCAGTCAATTATACTACAGAAGGCAATTTTAAAAACTGTAATGTTCCATGTTATCAAGATAATAAAATACTTTAGTATTCCAGTAGACAACTTTTTAAATTAAGATACAACTTTTATAGTTGCTCACAGTATGAGAAAAGCAAAAAACCCAAAAAACAGAATTTAGATTTAAGCACACATCCAGTTAAAGTATTTTATAAATTTTCTGTCCTAATATGAAAGATCTAATCTGTCCCCACTTCTTTTTCTGGACACGTACTCAGGGCAATAAATGGTGGCTTAAAGGAAGGCATTTAATTTAGAGAAATACTATTTGTTTCCAAAGAAAGGCAATGTTACCGAGCCTAGTGGCACACATCTGTAATCTCAGCTACTGGGGGTGGGGGAGAGTGAAAGATGAGGATCAAAAATTCAAAGCCAACTGAGCAATTTAATGAGACCCTGTCCCAAAATAAAATATTAAAAGAAATAGTAGGGATGTAGCTCAGGGGTAGAGCACCTGCTCATGTGTTAGGCGTTGTGTTTAATCCCCAGAACTGATGGACAGGGGGTGTAATGTTTCCAAAATATCTTTAATAAAAAATTTTGTCTTCTAAGATGATATTTAATTATATACCATGAGAATTTCGACCAAGGACAAAACAAAAAAATTTTTTGTTGAGCTGTAGTTTTATTTTTGTTTTTTGGACATAATTCAGATACTTATCAGGAGCCTAAATCCACAATGACTTTCAATGTTATGGACTACGGGGTTTCAATCACCAAGAAACTAATGTAGTATCATCAGACTGGGCTACTCTTATATTCTCTATTTCTTTCTCTACTTCTCTACTTTATAAGTGTGAACCTGCCATTTCTAAAAGCAAGTTCATTTGTAATTGAAATTAACAATATAGATTTACAGATTTCTAGTTTCACACGGATATTTGTTATGTCTAAAAGAGCAACCGTTTCCTTTTTATGGTGCAGGCTCTGCTTCTTCAAAGCTCTTTTCACAAAGCAGACCCCCCAAGAATCCAGCTGTGGCTGTTAATCTTGGCTTATAGCAGGGAAATTTCTCAACACTATAGATTCTTAACCTGGAAAACACAGTTAATAACAAAATGCACTTTAGTATACTCCTCTTTCTGATTCAACTCCGGAATTTTCCCAAAAAATATCCCAAAAGCATCCTTCACTTTTTTTTTCCAAATTGGATTTTGCTATTAATGGAGTAAGAGGATCAAAGAAAATTTGCAAAAAAAAAAACAAAAAAACAAAAAAACAAAAAAATGTCTCTAATTGTCACAAGTAAGATGAAAAAATTAGGCAATCTCCCCCATGCATAAGGATTTACACTAAATAATTTTTCAATAAATCACACATTTTCCTTACCTCACTGTGATCTTCCTAATCAGTTTACACTCTTTCATCTGAACAGAAGTAAAACACATTTCCACTATTGCTGAAACTTGGACAATTAGGATGTCCTTCACTGGCTAAATTTTTAAAAGAAAAAATTAATTTTCTTTGCAATGTATAAATCTACACTACCTTCTAAAATGCCGCAGATTATCTTACTAGAACACCTAACAAATCCATACTAACATATATCTTTTGTTTTAAATTAACTTAAGAAAATAGGATAATTATTTTACCCACAGCACTGAATTCTACCAACTCTCCCTTGCATGTTACAGCTCAACTAAGAGGGCACTCTGATATTTAAATCATACCTCAAATGCAGTCTGTACATTGATTTTACTTGGTAAATCTGATAATCAAGAAGACTCTTTCATGCACATTAATTAGAGTTTAATTTTTCTACCAAGAACAATACAATAAAAACAGCTAACCATTTATTGAAGCCATACTGTGTTTTACAGAGTACTGATTGGTTCATAACTACCTCATTTAATACTCATACCAATTCTGAGATAAGCACTTATTATTCCCATTTTATAGATGAGGAACAGAAAGGATAAACAACTTATCAAGATCACAGAGCTAGTAACTAAGTATCACTACAGTAAAGCTTAAATTTGGAAAGACATGAAAGTAACTTGTTGAGGGTATTAGCGTAACAACATTCAAGCCTTTCCAATTGAAGTACAAAGACAACAGACCACATGAATCTCAGGAGCTTTGATCTCTTAATTAATCAGACAAGTCAAAAACCGAAACATCTGGCCAGGGATTTACCTCAGTGATTCTGGCGCCTGCCTCACAAATGCAAGGTCCTGAGTTTGATCCCCAGTATCAAAAAACCCACCAATTATAATTTATAAAGTACAAGTTTTTCCCAGACTCACTTTTCTTCAAGCAACATGTGCCATTAATCCAATATACATCTTATTTGCTAATGTCAAAAATTGTCTTGAGCTCAGCAGTCCTTACACTGCTCTCATGGTCAGTTTTTTCAAACTCTTATCAATACATACTTCATGAGCCCCTGAAGCCCAATGTAGCCACATTTTTAAAGCACAGTATTTTTCTCTAGCAAATGTGAACTACAGACAAAAAAGGTACACTTGTAGTATCTTCACCAAATAACTGAAGTTACTGTCTGTGAGTTGTCCTGTGTTTGTTTTTACATTATTCCATATGATTGTCCAGAGGCCCTCATATACGAGGGCCAACTTATATATGTTTTGAAAATCCATTAACAATATCACTGGCAATGAATGTGTCTCAAGCAATCCCATGATCACATTACCAGGTAAACTGGAATCTTACTTTGAGATAAAACATAGCAGACAGTTGTTAATGAAACCTTAATTGAACTGTCAAAGCACCATCTTTACCAGCAAGCTAATGGGTAATTCACTACTCTTACACAACTGTCCAATACTGATAAGTTATTTCACTAGTTACATTCAGCAGAAAGATAAATTAAGTCAGGCAGACTAAACTATTCCATAATAAATCTAAGTGGAAAAATGCGGCATCTCTTCTTGTCTACACAGAGGAACAATATCCCTCAAAATTGCACATCACTTTTTTACCCTCAGTACCCATTAGTGCATTTTCAGAAAAAGAAACTGGAGTACATACAGTTCCTTGCCATCTGATATGCCAGGTGAATATCTGCAAAATGAACTAAATTAATATAGTGTTTGTTGAAACTAAGTGAAATGAGGGCTGGGGATGTAGCTCAGTGGCACTGCACCTGCCTGGCAAGTACAAGGTCCTGAGTTCAATCTCTAGTACTGCCAAAAAAAAAAAAAAAAAAGAATCTTAATGTTGCTTGGGTAATTATATGGTGTGTGGAAAGATGTAATATTGGAAGACTATTTTTTATGTTCCATTATAATTATTTTAGAAAGTACTTGTTTCACACTTATAAAAACTATTTTCTTTTAAAATTAAAAAGAAAAATCCCACTTCAGTTCATTAAAAAGTGAAAAAAGAAAAAGAAAAAAAAAAAACCTCATAAATGCCTTTAGTTTCAGAATACCAGTACAAATCTACACTGGTTTGGTTTTTAATCACTAGTTTTAACAACCTAACTTGGATCACAAAGCAGCTACATTCCAAATGTAATATGCAATTCAGACAGCAAGTTATCAATATGTAAACAGAAAAACAGAAAAATATTTGCATACTATAAACACACGCCTGGAACTCTTTTTCATATTAAATTGTATTTCACCAGAAACAGCTGATAAATATATTTGAGGTGAAAACTAGAAAAATTTGGTTAAAATACAAAAAATCAAACCATCTGAGGTCACAGCCACTCAAGGATACAAAGACAACAGCCAAAGAAAAAGTCTCAGGAGAAACCACACCTTAATCTTGGATTTCTAATCTCCAGAACAATGAGAAATAAATTTCTGTTGTTTGAGCAAAAATAAAGAAGGACCTGGCTCAGAGATCAACCAACCAAGGAGTAAGGATAGTAGAAAATTATAACTATTGGCAAGAAAATGTAATGCAGTAGATAGTCCTTACCCTCAAGGGGCTTATAAAATGTGGTGAGACAAGACTATTAGGTATATATAGAAGATGGGGTGCACAGGCGTATTTCAAGTCCATGGTACAAACTCCTTAGCTAGTAGAAGAGGTCAATCAATGAAAACATATTTGGATCTTCAGGCATGAGTGATTCACAGTATTTGCTGTGAGGTATCATAGCGCTGTTGCTTTTGACTACTCTTCCTTTTAAAATCTTCTCCCTTACCAGAATTTGAAGTTAAAACTTTTATAAATTAGCCAGGTGTGGTGGCGCACCTGTGATCCCAGCACTCAGAGGTTGACATAGAAGGATTTCCATATAGTTCAAGGAGAACCTGGGCTACAGAGATAGTTCAAGAGAAGCCTGAACTGCATATCGAGACCTCATTTTAGGAATGAAATACTTCTACAAGTCTCATCACCTTGTGATAAAAATATAAATGAATAATCCCTTTAGGATATATTTAAGAATATAGCAGTAACATTGCCTTTTCAGTATCTCTAGTTCTTAGCATTGTATACAACCTACTAAAAATGAGAACACATTTGGACAGAAAAAAAACAAATTCCCAGTTAGTAAATGGCCTAATTCAAAACAAAGAGCAACCTTTTACTTACTTCCTCCCCAACCCCCACAGCTTGGAAAGTCTCAAGAGTTGGGCAAAGAATGGAAGTTCATAGTGAAATCCCTGAGGATAAGCTATGGAAGGGAAAAAAGAAACGCAGGGACAGACAGGACCTTGAGTAGAGGACTGAAGAGGTAACCATTATTTGCTATATTCCTTCATCAGTAATCCTACACACCTTGGAGAAAAGAGTGCAGCAGCAATCTCTTTAGATAGCAGCTGAGAAAAACTGGACTCCACAGGTTAAAAAGAGGAAGAAAGGAAAGAACAGAAGAAGCAAATCACTAACTTGCCTAGACTATAAAATTTGAAATATAAAGATAGCTAGTTAGAATGCAAATGACACTCATATCAATTTTAGCTTCAAAAACAAAGATAAAAGGAAATATTTACCAGGGCACTTCTCAGGAGTTTACTTTCCTGTGGTGGTGGAGCTTTGCTAGATATTAACAAGAATCTATTTTTGAATGCACTGAAAATATCAATGCATCTATCTACATTGGAATCCTTAATTCTTAAATAAGTCAGTTCTACCTTTGATAAGAATACATTTTACTATCAACTTCTAACCTTCCTAAGAAGAGCAAATAGAATATGCTCCATTTAAGAAACCCTTAGACTTTTAAAAATAACCCAGCACTAGCAAAAGTAAAAGTTTCATTTGGTTAAAAAGTATGCTTCCTACAACAGCAACTGACCAAGAGATAAATAAAAGCAACTTAAGAGGTACTGACACTAAAACATTGCACTGAATGTGGGCCACTGCATAGCTACAGTCTACTAACCTCATTTGTGGTACTCATGTGTGATGCTATATTTAATGCATTCTTATCAGAAGGCTAACGCTACGGCCTTTCCAACCGTAGTTTTATGGTTTAAAATAAAACACTCAGAGCAGTGATTTCAACTGGTTCAATCATGAAACCTACCTTCCTTCTAGAGATCAAGATCATAAAATAATGCATGACAAAATGTAAAGGCTAGGAAAGTAATGACCTAAAGTATATTCCAGTGGCAAGACTATTAAGACAGAATCAAGTCAGGGTCACTCATTAATGTCAATGAGTGGTTGACACCCATTGCTGTGGTTGGACAACTGATGCAAACTAAATCAAACACGAGAGGGGACCAAGGTCTTTGTAGGAATAAGTATTTCATACATTCATCCCTTCATCTTACATTCAGTAGGTCACTTAGGTTCTGAACATGATAGTCTGGTAGTCAGCAAACTTATGTGTGTCACTCAAGAGAAGATGTCCACCAAAATTTGCCATGAGTCAAAAGCATAGGCCTACGTGGCCAACGCATTAGGCCTCTTCACCACGAAGTGAGGGTGGCTGCCTACTGTTGAGTTGAACCGCTTGTTCCACTTTGGTCAACATGGAAAAAACCGTGAGCAAGCAATGACCTGCTCAATCAGAACAACGAAGAGAAACCCAAAGAAGTTGTGTTTTTCTTTTATACTCACCAGACAACACCAAAGGCTCCATATCCAATGGGTCTATCCGGCTCAATGTCCAGCTGCTGTTGTGGATGGTGCGAGTGCTGATGATGGTGCGCCTTAACTGTAGCAGCTGCAGCAGCCTGTACCTGAGCTGGGGCTGCTGCAGCTGGTCCAGGAGCCTGACCCGGTGCCGGTGATGGGAAATATGGCTGTTGTTGCCCAGGGTTTAACATGGCTGCAGCTGCGGCTGCTGCTGCGGCTGCCGCAGCTGCCGAAGAGGTATGCTGCTGTACAGGGTGTACAGCAGCAGCTGACCCCGGATGAAGATGGTGTTGAGGGTGGTGGTGGTGATGAAGGTGAGGAGGAGGAAGGTGTGGAAGGTGGTGATGATGGTGGTGGTGGTGACCTGCTGCTGCTGCAGATGTACCGCCATTATAAGCCGCCATCATTTTTGCGTTGGCTCTTGCGCCACAAAGAGACATTCAAAAAAAAAAAAAAAATGCCCTTTGATTGGAAAGCAAACTGGGTCAAGCTGTCATTTGGCCATTTAAAAATGAAGAAAAACTACTCACTCCACCTCAAAAAACATAGAGCATAACTGGCTTTATGTCTTCATCAGTCAATCCAAACAAGTTAGAGGATCTTGGTGTTTGGTTTTTGGGTGAGTGTGTGTGGAATAAGGTGGGTTTGCCAAAGGAAAAAGAAAAAAAAGAAAAAAAAAAAAAAGAAAGAAAAAGAAAAGAAAAAGGAAAAAAGGACCCTTCCCCCCAGGATTCCTGCCACAAGTGGGTACTAAAACTCCATTCTTAATTCGGGGGAGGTTCCAACTTTGAATGTGGGAATAAAGGCCAAACTTCCCGACCCCCTGAACACGCAGGAAAAGGCTCAGGTAACACACCACCCTTGCAATCTTGTAAGAGGGTTGACTCATCTACCCCTTCCATTCCCACATCCTTTTCTAAACACCTACCACCTCCTCAAAAACACAATTTTTAAAAATTCCAACCACTCTAAATTTAAAAGATAGGGGGAATTTTTCAGGGAAACTAGCTTCCAGCTTCCCGCCCCCTCGAACTCTCAGGCCTTCCTACATCTCCCCTTAATCCTAGTCTGCTGACCCGTGGTGGTGGTGGGGCACCAAACTTTCCTGGGCAAAATGAGCCAGGGAAGGAGGCTGGAGGGATACGGCGAGGAAAGCAGGCGACAGTCAGGGCAGAGAGGAGAAAGACAGCCGGGGCAAAAGTGAAGGTAAGGAGGTGCAGGAAGGAATGAAAGAGAGGTGGGGAGCACTCGGACTCCCAGACAGAGGGAACCGCCCCGGGAGGAGATTAGGGTCCCGGGGCCAAAGAATAGCAGCCCCGGGAGGCGGACGGGGTATGATCTGAAGCAGGCTGAGTCCTGCCCCCGCCGCTGGCTGCTTCTGCTGAGGAGGGTTGGGGGGGAGAGCGGGTGGGTCCCCCCGCGCGACGGCCCCTGCAGGGCTCAAGGCTGCTCCGTCTCCCCCCCTCCCCCCCACCCGGCTTCCGTTTCCGCGGCCGCTTTCTCTTCAGCCGCCGCGGCCGCTTTCTCCTCAGCCACCGCCTCCTCAGCCGCCGGTGCCGCCGCGGCAGGACTCACCTCCCCTAGCAAAGCCGGATAGAGCGGAGCTAGCGGCGGACACGCGCAACCAGCCGCCAAGGCCCCGCCCCCGCCTCACACTGACCGGCTGCCCTCGCCAATCCACGCCCACCTGTCCGTGTCTGCCTCCAATCCTGGGCCGGGAGCTTCAGACAGGCGCTCTGTTCGACCAGTGACAACAAGGTGAGGGTCTCATGGGGAAATCCCGCCCCCAATCCTAGATGGGCAGATAGAATAGCCAATCAAAAGATAGAATTTGGTCTGACCGACACAGCTGCAAACCAATTAAAAATCAAAGATCTCCGTGACATTTTTCTTTCGCCTCTCTTCTCTTTTCTTTTTCTTCCTTTATTTATTTATTTATTTTTGGCAGGAGCAGGAAGCTGCGTGCTAATCCCGCCTGCAAGAGCTGGAAAAGAGGGGTGGAATGAAATAACCAATCATGAGCTAGGAACAAAGAACCGAGCATCCAATCCTTGGGTTGAAAATGAAGTGGGATGGAATTGGGACAAGATAGACATATTAGTTAACAAATGGAAAAAAAGATTGACCGAGATCCCGCCTTTCCGGTCTCCTATAGGGTAAAATTATGGAGAATTCATTGTCACATCAGAGACGAACTCTCCAAAGGGGCGTGGACACGGGAGGGGTGTGGCTTATATGGGGCGGGACCAAGGCGAAGAGGGCGGAGTCCAAATAATCTCTAGTTCTTTGGTAGGAGACATTTACTATTCCTGAAAGTGTCAAATGTGGAAAGGGGGTTGGATTTTGAGCTGTAGAAACTAGAAGTCCAAGAATCTTCTTTAGCAAGAAGACAGTTATAAGACCAGCCTAATCATTTCAGTGAGATTCTGTCTCAAAAATAAAAGTTGAAATAAAGAGTTAGGGAAATACTTCAGTGGTAGAGCACTTGCCTAATATGGGTCAGGCCTTGTGTTCCACCAGGCAAGGAATGTCACAGAAGAAACAGTATATCAAGCCTATGTTTGATCCTTCGTGGTTAATCTTGGTCTTGGGGGGAAAAAGTTATCTCCAGCATTCAGAAATCCCTCTCAACAGATGATAAAGCTGTTGACACAAAGATTTTTAAAAATAAATTTAACCACAAAGACAGTAATTTTTCTCCCATATTTTCTCTTTTTAAAACTTTCTTTTTTCCAGTGCAGGGGATCAAACTCAGGACTTTGTGCTTGCCAGGCAAGCACGGAACTGCTGAGCTACACCCCTGGCCCCTGAGTTACGTTCCTGGCTCTCTCTCTCTATTTTTTAATCGTTTTGAACATTTGAAATCTTACTAAAATAACATCATTCTTCCACATAGCTTCACTTTTCTTGACTTATTCTTGTAAAATGTGGAATAATAGGCTTAAAGAACGACCTTTTTCTCCTCTGCTTCTTCTCCTCTTTTTATATTCTCCTTTGCCCTCCTTCTAGAGATTAATCCCAAGAACTTGATGCATCCTAAGCGTACACTCTACTACTGAGCTGCACCGCAGCAACCAGCACCTTAGTTTCAGAAACCTGGAAGTCAACTTTGATTCCTTTTGTTCTTGAATTTTGAAACATAAACATATGGCGTAAAGAAATATTTCTCTTAATAAATAAGCAATTAAAAATAAATGAATGGGGGATGGGTATTTAGCTCAGTGATTCCGGCATGTTCGAAGCAAGGCAAGATCCTGAATTCGATCTCAGGTAACCACATACACCAATGTTGGACGTGGTGAGAGGGAGGCAGAGGCAGGAGGATTGCTGAATTCAAGACTAGCCTTGGCTACATAGCGAGTCCGGGGATAGGCTGAACTATAGAGCAAGACCCTGTCTCAAAAAACAAACACGGCTGGGGATTTAGCTCAGTGGTCCCAGTGCCTGCCTTGCAAGCGCAAGGTCCTGGGTTCGATCCCTGGTAACCACATACACCAGTGCTGGGCTTGGTGACTCAAACCCACCAGTAGTCAGAACCACATACCACAGGGCCAGGCACTGTGGCTCACGCCTGTAATCGCAGCACTTGGGAAGCAGAGCTAAGAGGATCGCTGAGTTCAAGAACAGCCTAAACCAAAAAATAAAAAAGGAATGAATAAGAAATAGGAATGTAGTAATCACCTCTTGTCTGACATTTTGCTTTCCACCAATTTTAGCACTGCATGGTTCAGCTCACTCAAAGTATTAGATGGAAAACTGAGGGAATAAAAACAAATAATTTCTTTGAGGCAGGGTCTTGCTTTGTAGTTCAGGCTGGCCCTGAACTCACTATGTAGCCCAGGCCAGCCTCAAACTCTTGGCAATCCTCCTGCCTCTGCCTCCTGAGTGCTGGGATTACAGGCGTGAATCACCACACCTTGCCCAGCATTGTGGTATGTGGTACTGGGGATCAAATTCAGAACCTTGCGCTTGTCAGGCAGACGCCAGAACTACTGAGCTAAATCCCCAGCCCCTCCAAAAATATAATTTCTAGGTTTTAAATTGTGTAGTGGATTGAAATCTTCAGTCATCACACATTGTCTTTTGGACATATAAATCACCTCCTTTTCTAGTGTATTCACATTGGATAGCCTCCTTGCCTGTTAATAACTTACTAGCCCTACTACTGATTAACTACCCAGAATGGCTTATATTCAAGTAATCTCCCCAGTGGCCTACCATTGGATCACAATGCTGAAATTGTTCTCCTCGGTTCATCATCAGTAGGCATTGTATCGTCTTATACTATCTCAAGAAAAACAATGAGTACAGTACAATGAGATATTTTAAGAGATATTAAATCCACATAACTTTTATTACAGTATGCAGGTAGTGACTGCATCCTTAAAATGAAAATCTAAAACTGGAAATCTTCCAAACTCCAAAACTTTTTGAGAGCCAACATGATGCCACAAATGGAAAATTTATTCCTGATCTGATATGTCAGGTCATATCAAAACACAGGGGAACTAATAATATTGTACACAATTACTTAAAAGTTATGAGCATACAGTTTATACAAAACACAAATGGGCCTGGGGAGTTAGCTCAGTGGTTCTGGCGCCTGTCTTGCAAGCGCAAGGGCCCGGGTTCGATTCCCCGGTAACCACATAACAATACTGGGTGTGGAGACCCACACCCAGCAGCAACCAGTACCACATACCACAGTGCCGGGCGTGGTGGCTCACGCCTGTAATCCCAGCACTCGGGAGACAGAGGCAGGAGGATTGTGATGTGAGTTGGAGGCTGAGCTCAGGGCCAGCCTGAACCACAAAAGAGAGACCCTGTCTCAAAAAACCTTAAAAAAAAAAAAAAAAAACAAATGAATACTGTGTTCAGAGTTGGATCTTATTCCCCAGGAGATCTCATTATGTATATGTAAATCTCTTATTGCACCTGTTATAGATTAAACTTTATCAAATGTATGTGTCCATAGAAACAACAGTATACATAAGATTAGTTCTACTCACAGCTTAAGGCATCTATTGCGGGTCTTGGGATATGTCTTCTGTGAATATAGGAGAATCAATGGACAAGTGTGATTCGGCCTCTACCTTTGAACAAAGTAAGTCTAATTAGCCTGGCATGACCTGAATCCTTTCTAGAGAGGGGTTTTATTCTCTGCACTTCTCTATAGAGACTAAACATACTATGGATACTTGGACCTTCTTGTACCTTCTCAAGCAGTTTGTTTTGTTTTGAGACAAGGTTTCACTATGTAGCCCAGGCTGACCTGGGACTCATGGTGATCCTGCCTTGGCCTCCCAAGCACTGGGATTACAGGCATGCATCACTACACCTGGCTCCATTGCTTTGTTACCACCAAGCTTTCATTGCATATCAGTTCAGAACACTTCTCACTCACCTTCCACTTGTCTAAATCATCTTTTGGGTCTTCATAAAAAAAATTTTTTTTTCCTGGAATACTTTTGCTACTATTCTGGACTATATATCTCTATTAGGTATCTTCATGGCACTCCCACCCAAGGATTCTCTGTAGCTTACTGAGTTTGACTGGCTCAGAGAGCGTGTTTGTCTCAGTGTTGTGTGCCCATTTCCCAGGACAGTGCCTGGAAAAGATGAAGACACTGAAAATTAGCATGAGTTACTTAGGAGAAGCCAGTACAAATCCCACTCTCATTTACTAGCTCTATAACATCCAGGGTGGTGAAACTTTTAGTGCTTTCAAACAGTCTGCTGTGGGCTCCACCACCACTGAAGGTGATTTAACTAACCTGTCTCAGTTGCTTCAGTTAAAATAATCACATGTACTTTATCAAGATGATATTAAGATTGAATGAGTTAATGTACTTAAAAGTGCTTGCAAGGAGCAAAATTTCAATGTATATAATCCTCTTCTATCCTTGTTCTCACATTCTATTTGGGATACCCTTCCAATTTCACACTATGATTCAGTCTTTTCTAAAGTGTTTACTTTTTTTTGGCACTAAGCATCAAACTCAGGCCCTTGTACTTCCAAGGTAGGCGTGGTACCACTTGAGTTTAATCCCTGGCCCTGTGTTTACTTTCTTAACAGTAGTTTCTCTTCATCCTCTTTTGTGGTATTAGGTATTGAACTCAGCTTCTTTATATTGCTTATTTTGGGAAAGGAGGTCTCTAAATTGTCTAGGTTGGCCTCAAACTTGCCATACTCCTACCTCAGTTTTCTAAGTAGCAGCATTACAGGTGTGTGTGTGTGTGTGTGTGTGTGTGTGTGTATGTGTGTGTGTGTGTATTAGTGTTTTGAGACAGGGTCTCACTATATGCCCAGGCTGGCCTTGAGCTAACTGTGTAGCCCACGTTGACAGTCTTCCTGCTCCAGTCCATGGAGTGGAGGGATTACAGATATGTACCACCACGCCCAGCCAGAAGCTTCTTAAAAATGCACATTCTCTGCTTTTACCCCTGATCCACTGAGTCAGAACTGGAGGTCGGAAAGAGGAGCAAGAATCCAAGCAGCCCTCCAGCTGACTCTTAATCTGAAGTCTGAGAAGCACTGGCCTGAAAAATGGGGCTTAATCTTCTTAAATTTTACCTTCAGCACAGACAACGTGCTAAGTACATTAATTAATTAATCTAATTGAACAGAAAATTATTACTCAAGCATTATTCCCTCTACAACAAATATGTATTAAGCACAAAGTATCTTTCGGCGTGGTGCTAACCTCGGTACGGGAGAGGGGGATACACAATGCTAGTCTCTGCCCTTTCGGAGCAATGAGTCTCTCTGAGGCAAGAGTTTCCAGTCAGGTGTGCACATCACAGACGTGAACCACTTGGCTCTTTGAAAAACTTAGTATGACTTCTATTTCTATGTGTTTATTTCATCCTCTAAAAATTTCATTTAGTTAGTATTTGGTAATGTATATGTATATAATGTATGTGTATATAAAATTTTTTTTAATACTGGTATTGAATCCAGGGCCTCACACATGCTGGGCAAGCACCCTGCCGCTGAGCAACATCTACAGTCATGTATAACTTATAAATAAACTACACAAATTGAGAGAGTATACTAAAAAAATTATCAAAAATATAAGGAAGTCATTGGTCTAGGGACCATCAAATGTTTATGGTTTAGATCAGCACTCCCTTGACAGAAATACCAAAACCAGAAATGAAATTTGAAATATTCTAGTAATTGCATTTGAAAAGTGAAAAAATATGGAGAATTTTGAGTGGGAAGAATTTATTGAGAGGAAAATAGCTTGTCTAAGGGAAACAGGAGGAGGATGGGAAAGCGGGTTACCCTGAGAAGTACTTTTACTATAGTTTACTATTTAACCACAATATTCCAAATATTATCATCTTCACATGTAATCAATACAAACTGATACAGCTGATATTCATGCTAACTCTTTAAAATCTGGTGTTTACTCTGTAGGTACAAACAGCACCACTTAATTTAATTAAAAGTTCCATTTCTTCAGTTACTCTAGCCATATTTCAAGTGCTCATTAGCTACATGTGGCTCTTGGCTACTGTATTAGACAGCCCAGATCTAAATCATAGGTTTGAATCCTTGCTCTGCACCTAACTAGCTGTGTGACCTTGGTCAAATTCCTTAGTGCGAATTCCCAAAGGGGAATGTCCTTGTCTGCGACACAGAGAGTCCCTGACTCTCCGGCTGTGATGATTCAGAGACAATCGGTGGACAGCACATAGCCTGGGGCCTGCTCCTCATCAGTGACTGTAAATGGGGTGGTTATTATTAGTATTACAGTACAGGGCTGTGCATCCCAAGTGTCAAAAGAAAGGCACTTTGGGCATGGCCTGGCTCAGGTTTCCTGCAGTCTATCTCTGTGGGGTGTCTGTCCCCTTAAATTCCTCTCCAGATAATATAATTTCCGGCCTTTTCCACACCGTTCCATTTTCAGGAGCTGAGCATGATGAACGAGGAGAAGTCGGAAGTGAGTCAGCAGGATAGCACTTAGAGCCTAAAAAAGCAAGCAGGGCATCAGAATGCATAAGCAGAAATATAATGTGCAGGAAGTGGGAGGTGATTCTCCTTTTCTTCCAAGAACTGGTTTGCCCCACGAGTTGTCTGCAGACTGTAGAACTTGAGATAGGCCCGAGAAGGTTAAAGGACGACAAAGATAGCACCTCCTATTCAACAGTGCTGAAGGCTCAATATAGTTTGGCCCATGAGACGAATCAGCAGAATCACCAACCCACTCCATTCTGCCAAAGAAGAGACAGACACAGGTAACTTACAGAAAGTCACACAGCTTGTGAGAGATGGAGCTGACACTGGTGAGCTCCTCAGTGGCCATCTCCCCTTTCCACTGCACCCTACACTGGAAGGAATGGCCAGGAAATGAGCTGTGAAGTAGTGGGGTACAGGGAAAACTTCAGGCAGTAAATTCTTGCATTTTCAATCTTGTCAGCTAAAGGTCTCCCTTGCTGGGTACATGATACCTTTTTAACAATTTTTACCCCCAACCTCACCTCTATCTTTTCAACACATACTCCTTCTGGGGTGTGCTTCCTCCATGTCCTGGCTCCTCTGTTTCCAAGATTTAGCTATCACAACTTGAGTTGCTGTAAGTGTGATTGTACACATATATCACTATGGTATGATTCTTTTAATTAATTCTTCATGTATATACCTAGCAGAATAGCCTGGTTGAATGGGACCTCATGTTCTAGCTTTTTAAGGAATCTCCACACTGATATCCATATTGGTTGTACAAGTCCACATTCCCACCGACAGTGGAGAAGGGTTCCTTTCTCCTCACGGCCCTGCCAGCATTTGTTGTTAGCTGATTTCATGATAGCAGCCATTCTTTATGGATTGAGATGAAATCTCAGTGTTGTTTCCATTCACATTTCTCGAATGACCAGTGATGCTGAACATTTCTTCATATGTTTCTTTGCTGCCTTTACTTCATCTGGAAAATGTCTGTTCATTTCAGACACCCATTTTCTTTAAATTTGGGGGGCTGATTTTTTTTATGTTCTTTGTATACTCTAGATAGTAGTCCTTTGTCTGAGAAACAGCTGGTAAAAATTCTTTCCCATTTTGTAGGTTGTCTTTTCACTCTGTTGTTGGCTTCTCTTGCTGTGCAGAAGCTTTTTAATAAGATGAGATTCCAGTTGTTGATTCCTTCTGCTAGTTCCCGTGCTGCTGAGATTTTGTTCATAAAGTCTTTCCCTAACCTGATGTCTTCGAGAGTTCTACCTAGCCTATTTCCATCAGGTTTAGTGTTTCTGTTTTAATATTTAGTTCTCTAATCTGCTTTGATTTTAGTTTGCTGTGTGGTAAAAGAGATAGATCTAGCTTTAATCTTTGGCAAGTTGAAACTCAGTTTTTCCAGCATAAGGTGAGTTTTTTAAATCTTAAAATCAGGTTTTTGCCCTTTTAATTTGTGAATTTGAAGTATTTTTAAAGGATTTTGAGTGTGATGGGCCTAGAAAAAAGAAGCATAAATAACTAGAGAATACATACATCGATAACTTTGAGTCAATTTATATCTTGGTGTTCCGGCCTTTTTTTTTGAGACTGGGTCTCACGATAGTTCAAGGTGGCCTTGAACTCACTGTGTAGCCCAGGATGGCCTTGAACTCTTAGTGATCTTCTTGACTCAGCTTCTAAGTGCTGGGATTACACGTGTGGGCCACTACTCCTGGCAGGCTGTCTTCTTTTCTGGTACCAGGATTGAGCTCAGTACTTGTGCTTGAGAGGCCGGTGGGATATGGTGCCACTGAGCTAAATCTTTGGCCTAGTTTTCTTAAAAGCATAATTTTTGAGGTTATTATTTTCCTTATTTCCTTTCTTCTATCCTATCTTATTACTATATAAATCATTTAGCACAATATCTCACTCAAAGCAGCCACTGAAGATACGTAGTTTCCTTCCACTTCTAAATCTTGTTTTGTTGTCACTTTTTTTTCCTGATTTCTCCATTTTTAGTGGTCTTCTCTTTGGAAATTTGGTTATAAGGGGAAGGAAAGATGAGATTTAAATATTTTTTTAAAATTTTACTAGTATCTTTGCACAATGTAATAATTACATTTACTGTGTGGAATTGGTACATGTACATAATACATTTCAACTCAATTTTATTTCTCCTTTCCCTTAAACCCCCAGCTCCTCCTCCTCCTCTTCTTCTGTTTTACCAGCGTCAGGTTTATTAATTTTTAAATTCTTTTTCAAGATACTTACATCTCAGTAAATTGCCAAATAGTTCTTCTTTCTTTCTTTTTTTTTTTTTTTTTGAGACAGGGTTTCACTTTGTAGTTCAGGCTGGCCCTGAGCTCAGCCTCCAACTCACATCACAGCAATCCTCCTGCCTCTGCCTCCCGAGTGCTGGGATTACAGGCATGAGCCACCATGCCTGGCGCTGTGGTATGTGGTTCTGACTGCTACTGGGCGTGAGCCCAGTATAGTATGTGGTTACTGGGGATTGAACCCAGGCCCTTGCACTTGCAAGACAGGTGCCGGAACCACTGAGCTAAATCCCCGGCCCTCAAATAGTTCTTTCATGTCCCTTCAAATGGAGGCCTAATAAGTGGGAGTGTGAACAAAGCTACAGAACCTTTCAGGGATTTCAGTAGTGCGTAGGCCAGAGGGCATGTTCAGAATTGGCCCTAGCAGTGATGGAGAACCTTTTGGAGCTTACAATGGTAACAAACAGCTGGCGTGCCATAGGTTTGCCATCCCTGAGCTATAGGAAGCTGGGCAAGGACAAGAGAAGAGAGAGAAATCAGTGGAACAGTCACTGCAGGAGGAAGGTAGGGAGCGGGGTGGACTCTAGGTACAACATAATGTCAGGAGTCAATAGCACCTGAGACACCGGATGTGGCAATATGAGGCTGGGCAAGTCCAAGTTCACGAACATCTTAGACCTTCTTCCCCCACAGCTACCTCTTCACCGTCTCAACAACACAGCCTCTGAGTCTCAGGAGAGACTTTGTGTGTATTGAGGACTTTGGTTTATTTTCACCCTCTTTGTCAGCCCTTGAGTGGGGTGTTCATCCCAGTTCCAAACCTCAGGACCAAATCTCAGCCCTGACTTGCATCCTTGACCAGAACTGGGCAGCATCCCAAACATTTTTTCTTCCAAGATGAATCAGTGATGATCATTTATCTTAAAATTAGCTTTTTAAAAAATTTCAAAATATATTATGAAATCATCATGCTTAACATTTTTAGGTACTTTTTATTGTTTTGACTTTTAAGTCTTAATAAATGAAGCTGCAATTTTACATGCATTGGTCATAGCACTAAAACAAGAGAAGCTTCATAATGTTATAATGAGAATGTCCTGTGAATTAATTTTCAGCTTGGAGTCCCAATGCAAGACATTTTATATCAAAGGGGCAATAAAAGCCAGGCACAAACTTTCACCAACCTGCCCCAACACACCAAGTTACACAGCTTCTAAAATATAATAAAGGTTGCTGTTTCTGAAAAGTCACCAAAGACATGGTCCCAGGTTAGAGAGAGAATGGCTTCCTTATGCCTAGAGTTAGTGGATGAAAACAAATCATTCATCGATAGCCTGTTTCAAAATGCTAAATTCAAGTCTAAGACAATGGTGTTTCCCAGGACTTGCTGCACCTTGGGATTACCTAGGGGTTTTAAAAACGCGGATGGCTTGGGCTGGGGGTGTGACTGAGTGGTAGAGCATTAGCCTAACTCATGTGAAGCCATGAGTTCAACCCTTCGTACCGCCAGAAAATAGATATATAAAAATACTGACACCTAGCTTCTATAGTGGCTAGAAAAGGTTTAACAATTGGATGTTAGGAAGAAAAACAAATGTCATAGTTACAGTTGATGCCTTTGGTAACAAAACAAAACCAAAATCACAAAAAGCAAATAACAACTCTCACCATAGTTGAATTTCTTTTTCTTTCCTTTTTTTTTTTGGTTTTGAAACAGGGTCTCACTTTGTAGTTCGGGCTGGCCCTGAGCTCACTATGTAGGCCAGGTGAGCCTTGAACTCAGCAGTCCTCCTGCCTCTGCCTCCTGAGTGCTGGCAATGTGGTATTGGTTCTGATTGCTGGTGGGCGTGAGTCACCACACCCGACATTGATGGATGGGGTTATCAGGGATTGAACCTGGCCCTTGCACTTGCAAGACAGACGCCAGAACCACTGAGCTAAATCCCCGGCCTTGTTATAAGGATTTTTTAAAGCTTCCGGTAGATCCTAAAGTATAGCAAAGTTGGAAACCTCAAGGCCAAGAGGCCTCAGAATAAGATTCCCAAAAGCAAAAACAGGCCTTTCGACTGCCTCCCAGGGCCAGCTGGGTGGTAATCCGTGCCTCCTCTAGCCTATGCATTTTCTCCCCCATGGAAAAATCAGGCCTCCATGGAAAACAAAATCATCAGCAAGAAGATTGCTTAGTCAGCCAGGTCTCAGAGTGTGGGCTGGGTGCAGGGTGGAAAAGGGGTTTCGAGGGGAGGCTGGTGGGAGATCAAGGAGCCAGTGTCTTTGTGTCCCTGTAATTGACTGTACTTGTCTGACTGTAAATTCCTGAGGCTGCTGGAACTGCTGAATTTTTCTTTAGAATGTCCTTTCAGGGATGTCATCATCCTTCTATTCAAACTATCTTTATTCGGACTGGGCGGCAAGTGCTTGATTTGTTTAATTTTCAGTCCTTAAACCTTTAGCTCTGTTGATTGCCCTTCAGTCATTTTGCTTGAAATATACCTAACCTTGTGTGAGGAAAGAGTGACACTTCTTTCTTCAGGTGGCTGACAGGAGCCTCTGGGTTCTTGCAGTCCCTCTGCACACTTGGTCACGGTCCTTGTCATGTGACCTTGTAGATGTGCACTGTTGTTTTTAACGCTCTAAAAGCTCCCCAGTGGGAGGGCCAGGCCCCTATTTTAAATATTCTGTGTCCCTGGTGTCCTGTTTGTTCTTAAAATGAAGTAATGGTAAACATCTGTAATCCCAGAACTGTGAGTCTGAGGAAGACTCACAACTCAAGTTCAAGTCCAGCCTGGGCAATTTAACAATTTAATAAGATTCAGTCTTAAAAAGAAAAAAAGAAAAAAGAATTGGAGATTTAGCTCAGTTGGAAGGCATCAGCATCCTCCCCTTTGAGGTAAACCAGGGTCTCCAATCACATTAGAAAGAATTTACTCTTACTTTTTAAAGACACAAGACACAAGCAGTTCATGAATAGATTCTCATTTTCAAATATTTCAAGTTTGCTATTTAAGCAAAACTATCCTTTGGCCCTCTTATTTAGTCGTATTCCACATAGCAACAATAGTTATCATTAGTTAAACATGTATCCCAAATAATTTTATGTGCAAATAATAGTGATATTAATAACCTGCATCTGGATCTATGAAATCCTTTCAAGTAGAGTGCAAGGATAAATGGAAATTTATTAAACTTTTCAACTCAAAATTTTATTTGTATTTTTTCAGTCTACTATTTTGAGCTCTAATTTACATCTAACAAATATTTTAAGTTCAGTGAGTTGTGATAGATCTATATAGCTTTGCAATCATTTCCCAAATCAAGATATAGTATATTTCTAGCCTTACAGTCAATCCTACCTGGACCCCAAGGTCTATCAATATAGATTAGTTATTTTTTTTCATCACTGTAGATTAGTTTTACCTGCTTAGTTTCTTTCATTCTAGGTGTTTTTGAGATTTACCAATATAATTCTTTGTTGCTGTGTATCATTCCATTGTATAAATAAATTTATTTGACCACCTATTGGTGGACATTGGGGTTAGTCCCAGCTTAAGAAGTAACTTTTCATTTCTATTGAATAAAGAGTTAGAAATAAGACGGCTGACTTATAATGTAAGTGTGTGTTATTTTTGTTTTTTGGTATGAGGGATCAGAATACCTTCTAGGCAAACACGGTGCCATTGAGCTACATCCTTGGCCGCACATATTTAACTTTGAAAAACAGAGCCAAATTATTTTTCATGGTCTTTATATCATTTTACATTCTCACCAGCAGTATTTGAGAGTTCCAATTCTCATCATCACTGCTCTTAGATCTGTAGTCTTTTTAATCTTAGTCATTCTAGTGGATATATAATGGTTATACCTTGTGGTTTTAATTTGTATTTCTCTTATTGTGAATGATGGTAGCATCCTCCTTAGTTGTTTGTATAGTCTCATTCACAATACTCTTGGAAAATAAAGCAGTTATCCTCACTTTACAGTAAAGAATTTGTATAAAAAAAAGAATTGAAATTTGTATAAAAATACAAATTTGTATTAAAAAAAAGAAAAAAACAGATATATAGATATTTTCCCCAGTCTGTGGCATTTTCATTTTCTTTCTTTTTTTTTGAGACAGGATCTCATTTTGCAGTTCACTTTGGTCCTGAACTCAGCCTTGAACTCACAGCAATCCTCCTGCCTCTGCCTCCTGAGTGCTGGGATTACAGGCAGGAGCCTCCACGCCCACCACTGTGGTATGTGGTACTGATTGATGCTGGGTCTGAGTCTCTACACCCAGTATTGTATGTGGTTACTGGGGATCAACCCAGGTCCTTGCTTGCAAGACAGGCGACAGATCCACTGAGCTAAATCCCCGGCCCAGTTAAGTCTTGTCTCTCTTTTCTTTAGTAATATGTAGAGAGCATAGTTTTAGAGTTAAATACTCTTGAAATCTACCAAGTTCTCTTATCTTTTGTTTCAAATTCTTTACTGTAAAGTGAGGATAACTGCTTTATTTTCCAAGAGTA
>PVIR01018343.1:0-33512 GCA_004026965.1 Petromus typicus | reverse complement strand
GGAAAAAGCACAGTGTGAAAATACTTGATTTCCCAGCATCTAATTTCATATCCTCGGTGCAAATAATATTTGTATCAAAGCATCTCCCTCTGTCACCTGGAAAGAGTGACAGCCACCGAGGAGAGGCAAAAAGAAGGCTAGTGTCTTTCCTAGCAGCTCAGGGTCCCACTAGGACACAGACACCTTTTGCAGGGAAGAGATGTCAGATGCAGCAGACTACTGGAGTTGGGATTAATTAGTAATCTGGTTTCTTCCACCAGCACGTACTCAAATCTGAGGAGGCTAGTTAGGATTCTGCAAAGAAAACTCCTGGTTTGCATGTCGGCTGCAGAATGGTCTGCACATGGGGAACCCATTGTTGAAGCAGACTTAATGTGGTCACAAGTGAGAGGTGTGGATGCTCCACGAGGAAGTCTGAGAAGAGAGGAGTGAATAGCAAGCAGCCGGCAGAGGAAGCGCATGTCATGTTTTACATCCTGGACCCCTTGCTATGCCAAGGAACTCAAACGAGACCCCAGTGTTTTGGTCTCGAGCATCCCACAGTTTATATGATTCCAACGTAGGAACAACTTGGGCTTCTGAATCCATAATTACTGGTTTAAGATTTATTTTCTCAGTTTGAAAAAAAGTGGCTATGGCAATGACTACTTCGATGCTAATTCTAAGCCCCAACATGTCAAACATTAAATGCACAACTTCAAGTACCCTTTTAATAATTCCATGGCTCAGGAGGGGGACCAGCGTCCAGACCATAACAAGAGCAACTTTGATGTGCCCCGTCTATGAGCAGCGGACGTTAAGTTGAAAGCAGCAGCTGCACATTAGAATCGCGCCTAAGTTGCTTTTTCATTCATCTTCCTCACACAGAACATATGTTCTGCATTCCAAGTTCAAGTGCTTTGCTGCACAAGTTAGCCAGCCATTCAGCGCGTGGGGGATCAGCTGCATTTCAATTAGTGGTGAGTACGGACAGCATGCAATCTAGGCTAGTCATTAATGTCATCCTACAAACACAAGGCCACTTACTCTGCGTCATCTGACACAGGAGTTCTCGAACCGTATCTACAAGACCAAATACAAAATTAGAGGACGGGCAAGACAGAAAGTTACTGCTGTAACCGAGCTGGAAATGAAACACGCTGGGGAAAATACATGTGTGCCAAACCTTTGCACAGATCACTCTGGAAGAGAAATACCATACAATCGGCAATACGCATTAGCGGCTGAAAATCAAAAAGTCTTAATACTTCTAAAGGATGTGAAGTTTGTGTTAAAGCCTAAAAAAGGAAATGAAAATAATCCCATGTAACCCACGAAGAATCTGTTCAATGTAAACACAGAGAGGCTAAGGTGCAACCTGCCACGTTTAGAGAAGGCAGCAGAAAACACAAGTGTGTATTATGTTCATTTGCAAAGAGTGAAACTATTCATACCTTTGTATTTTGTAGTAATAGGCATAAGGGAAGACCAACCTATGAGGACACCCTCACTGACTGACCCTGGCGTGCAAATGCATTTGCACAAGTGACATCAAAGAGCATTTCTGTAGTTTTCTGAAAGCAAACCAGAGCTCCAGCCAGTGCCTTGCACGTGCATTTGACAAAAACCGCAATTCCTAGAAAACTGGTAGTCTTAATCAAAGCCAGATTTGAATGATATTCCATAACTTGAAAAACTGAAGTTCTCTCTGATTTTTTTATATTCTTTTGATAATTTAGATCTGTATAGTTGTATCATCTGTGGTGCAGTCATATTAAGTCCAAATATATCTGATAAAAGCTAAGAAAGAGATCGAGTGAGACAAAAAATTGGAATGTTACAGTACGAGGACATATTTTAAATGTATTTTCATAAAAGTAACTATGGTAAATTGTTATCCATTAGAAGAGAGGAATTGTAAGGGTCAGTCCTTACCTGCCTTCTGAAAAGTTGCTCACTTCTGCATTCTGATAGCAGGCAAAGAATTACTGCGGTAAATAAAATACACTTTGCTTCCGGTTTCCAGTGAGTTACATTTTGGAGCTGTCAGCAAGACATTACCAGGTCCCTATGCTCAGAATCATATTAGTTTATGGGGAAAACAGTGATTTCTGAAGATCTTTTCCAATAAACGTATGAGGAAACACCCCAGAGGCAGAGACAAGCGCACACACACCACTATCTCTCTCTCTTAAACATTCTAGAACAGTCCACATTTACTGATAATTATTTCTCTCACAGTAAAGGCAATAATATCTGAGCAAAATCCAAAACTTTCTTTTGAAATGGCCAAAAGCAAGACGAGGCAAAGTTGTGTGAGTGTCTTACTCTGGCTTCTGCCAGGGTATGAGGCATTTTATTTCTCCCAGGGATAGTTTAGTTTAACTTCACAGTTTAACCTGTTGTAATGTTCTAACAACGCCTCTACAGAGAAGCAGGTGAAACATATATTCTACTTCAAGAGAGAGCGCACAAGCAAAATTAATTTTGAAGACTGGATATATGTCCCCAAGTTAACAGACATACTAACATACATTTATTCAAATGTACTGTTTTCTAAATTATCCTTGAAAGACAGCACAGAAGTTATTCCTAAGGCTGGTTAATGGAGAAATAATCTGTTAAGTTGTGTTTTTGTGTCTTTCTTTAGATACTTCTTAGTATGACATTGAAGTATAACATATCTACAGAAAGTGTGCCTAATACATATGCAGCTTGATAAATCACAAGCTGAATAAACCTATAGATTAGTACGGAGTGCTTTGTTCTGTATAAAATAACTCCTTGGTTAGGCTCTTTTAGCACATTTTGTTTGTGAAGTTCAGCTACATTGTTGCTTGTAAGATATATATGAATTTAAATTGTTTCTACACCAAATAATAGCATTTCAACACCACTCCCATTGACAATTACAGACTTAAACTTAAATCTAAGTTTCCAGGGACAGGAATTTTTCCCTGGATAACAGGAATTCCCTGAACAGTGACTAGAAGAGAAAGCTCCTCAGTAAGTATTTTTTGAATACTGATTGGCTGCCCTGAAAATTGAAAAGAATACTGCAGTCTCTGAAAATAAACTTTGTTTGTTACACAGTGATGCAATTATGGATGTAAGGAATGTCTTCTCAGACTGTTATTAGTGTAAAAAAGAGCACAGATTGAAGCAGAATGGCTTTGCTGGTAAAGGAAAGACATGCAGAGGTTGGGCTCCAAGTGGCTTTCTCTGTTGTTCCATTGAAAACCAAAAAGTAAAGGTAACTTACACCAAAAAAATCACTAGTGAAATTTGTAAAATGCAAAGTATGTGTGCCCATAGGCTCTGGGGTACAAAACTGTCATGGCTGGCACAAGAAACCTACAGGAGAAGAAGAGAAAGAAGGAGAAAGAGGAGGAAAGGGAAAGGAAAAGAAAGAAAAAGGGAAGATGAAGAGGAAGGAGAGAATAAGGAAGAGAAGGAGATGGAGAAGAAGAAGAGAAGGAAGCAGGGGGAGGAAGAGGAAGAAGAAGAGAAAGAAAAAGAAGTCATCGATAAAGTTAAATTTTGAGGGAGGAGCATTTAGAAAGACAGAGTATAATCTATGCATAATCTTGGTTACATTCATGTAGCTTTCAGCACTAATAACCAATTCCAGAATCATTAGTGAGCAGAAGATATATTTCTATAACGTGCACTAGAATTATGTTAATTAGAAGTGAGAGGGAAGGGTGGCTTTAGCACTCATTTAAGATCATCTCCCTGCAAATGGCCATATTTGCTCACAGTAGTTACTTAGTAAGTATTACTCAAGGGAAACCTGAATGCCTAATTATGCAAGAGTGCCACGGTTAACTTGACAATATCTCCTGTACTCAAGCAAGGACCCTCAGAATCATAAACATGGGGTAGAGGAAGGGCCAGGGATTCTATTAGACTCTACTGATTATGCTAAACTGTGTAGCCAATGGGCTGGATGGGAGGAGTGATTTTCCACTCAAATGGATTCAATCTTGGTTCTATAATCCTGGCTGCATGCACCCGGCCTTGGTTTCCTGACTGCAAAATGCAAACAGAAACTTACTCTCCAAGACTGTGTGCGGAGTGAACAGGAATGTACCCAAAGTGTGTCCAGTTTTCTTTTCTTTTTGTGCTGAGGATTGAACTGAGGGCCGTGCACATGTTAGGCAAGTTTTCTACCACTGAGCAATACCTTCATCCCCTTCTTTTCTCTCTTGTCTTTTTAAAAATAGTATAATCTATTTTTTTTTACTGTGAAATAGGTAAATTTTTTATACATATCATGATCACACTCAACATAGACAATTTGTACCAGAATATGACATGACATGGTTCTCATTTTTTCCCATTCCCCTGTGGCCCACTGACCTGGGCCTGTGCCGTATCAGCACATTCGTAAGGTGTGTGACTGTGGAGGACCTGATTGATGTGCCAGTCCCTCTGTCACTGCCCAGCTCTAACCAGCCTGGGAATACCAAAACATCCACTCATTTAACTTTCCTCCGATCAGGCTGCCTATCTGCCAGCATCACTCAACCTCCTGTGAATTCTGGGAAAAGGTGAGCCAAGGGGAGTGACTGCACTGTGAGTAGGTTTCAAAGTGCTTTAGGCAGTAAAGCATCAATATAACCCCTGCACCCTGAAAACTGCTGCGATGACATTTGACTCTACTGTTCTTATTCAGAAGAAAATAAAACACAGATAAGACTCAGGTGATGGCTAAGACATTGGTTTAAAGTTTTTGGCATCACTTGATGATCTCCCTGCTCCCTACTTTGCCTTCCGACCTCACTGCTTTCATGGTCCTTGGAGAAAGCAGAACTCATCATGCCCTACTTGATAGTAAGCTGGAATTATGCAAAACACTCCCCACTCCTTTGCCCTATATGCCTTAGGAAGACTACAGTTTAAGGAAAAACATATCACTCATTAAATGACAATAGAGGCTTCAATGCATAGGACCTCAAACCCTTGGATTACTGTTACCTTATTTTTCATTTTAAATCAAGGCAGAGTACAGCATACAAGTCTTACCCCTAAAAGACAATGAGTGTTGGTTGGTGTTGAAAAATTAAATTACAATTATAAGTGGTAGTCATCATATTGGCCTGGAGTCAAGGTAAAACTAAGTAGGATAGAAGACAGTTTTACCCCTTTCTCCATCACTTCTCTGTGAGTCAGGAAGAAATAAGGGCTTCCAATTTATGCTGTCCACAAGAGGAAGAAGACCAGGAAAAATGGTTAACAGAATGCTTAACACTACTGATATATTCTTTCCACACCTGCTTGTATACAAAAAAAAAAGAAACACAATTCTCGGTAGCCTGGAGCATTTTGACTCATTTCATTTCTGTTAGCAATAGCATCTAAGTAGTTTTGATGCACCATAATGAAGGAACAACACACACAAAGCATGTACCAAGGCTTCGCCAGAGAACCACAGCCCCAAGGGGACAAGATAACCTGACCTCTGACCATCTGTGGGTGGACCCTTGGCAGATTCTTTCATATCTAGCTGCTTTGCAAGTGGATCTGGGAGGAATCGGTTTGGGTTGGATCCAGTGGGTCGGGGTACATCTCATTTCTCCTGGGTAACAGGTCATCTTTTCATGAATCAGTCAACTTCCTATGGCCTTTCAGTCCATTCTCACTCCAGACAGCAGCTGCCGTCATTCTGAATCTTCTTCTGTCCCTCAAGATTCCCATGCAGAAGCCCCAGTACATGCTCCAGGGCAACAGCCAGGCAGCCAGTCAAAGGCTTCTTGTTGCTAAAGGTATTCAGTAGTGTCACTCACTGGCATTAATCAAGACAGAAGAAGCCAATATCCACGGAGGCAGAAGCACATACAGCAGCTGGGTAGGAAATCCCCTAATTCCTTGAGTTTCTGTCACACAGCTGGAGCTCGAATGGAAAAGCTCTCATTCTGCTTTCCGGGTTTGCTGAGAACTCAGTCTGGCCAGTCCTCAGCCACATGCAAAGGCTCTTCCCCAACAGTGGGCACCAGGAGCAGGCCTCTGATCCTGGGCGTTCCTTCAAGGGATTTTACTCCCAGCTGCATCAGCCCACTGGGTGCACACGGGGATGCTAAGCTGCTTTTCTGGGAACACACTGGCCACACAGCACACCATGGAATGCAAGCAGGTGCTCACAGGGGCTGGCCGAGTGCCTCTGGTCTTTCTGCCTTGGGCGGCATCACAGAATCCCTTTGAGCAATTCCTTCATTTCCTTCTTTGCCATCCTGCAGCAGTTGTTTGGATGTAACTAGAGCCAGAGAAGAGAGCTTTACTGCTGGGAAGAACTCACCGCAGGCCACTGCCCCCTGTTATCCCTCTCCTGAGGAGGTAGGAGACACACTCCTCACCTGGCTCTGGCCTCGGCTGGCCCTCGCCCAAGCTGTAGACCTGCTCCTCTTGACATTCTGGCACAGGAGCTAGCCACGAGACCCTTCCACAATCGTCTAATCCAGAATCCACGGTCCTGTTGCTAAACAGGTAGCATGAGTGACAAGAGACGAGAGGAAAAAGGATTCTGAAAGGACGCAGCAAAGGGTGTTGAGACAGAAAGCTGCCAAGAGATAGACGGCAACGCTGCTGTCTTTCTTTAGGCTGGTTAATACAGGTGACACAGTCAGGTTAAGACGATGGAATGTGAGCTCTGGCAGGGACCTGAGAAAAGTCTAGAAAGCCCAGCATGAGCCTGTCACCATGGGGCTCACCGATGGCCCCTATAGCACTCAAGGGCTCCGGAGTGTATTTCTCGTGAAGTTCCGGCCCCACCCTTACATTAGAACCTAACCCGACCCTGAAGCCCTAGACATGTGTTTTGGAGTCCCTGTACTTAAGTCTGCTGACCTCAGTGGTGTCACCCTTAGTGTGGAACCAAAGAAATCCTCATAATGGACCACCCATTACTTCCTTTGGATTTCAAGGTCAGAGCAAGGAGCACTTTCTCCCCTATAAAGAACCTCACTTTGCTCCCACCGTAGAGATGGGATGGAGTTTCCCAAGACAACCCAGAGTCACATAAATGTCCTGCACCTGCCGAAGGGAAGAGAGACCAACACACGGAAGAGGCTCCCCAACAAGGACTTAAGACTTCACCTCTGGAGGAAGGTCCACTGGTGACAGGCTTACCAGCTGTGCTTTCTCAAATTCAGGCAGGGATTCATTCAAAGAAACATTTGACTTAAAGAAATTCCTCAAAGAGAAATTTTTGCCACTCAAGATTTATTATGGAATTGAAAAACTTAGAGGAGAGAAAACATCTTTCTTTCTTTGTTTCTTTTTTTTTTAGGTTTCTACTTGGATATTTAAACCTTGAGTCATGATGCTAATAGAACAATAACATGGGAAAGAGGGAAGTTATAAACTGGATTCTTAAATCAATATGTCTTTAGAAGAAACGCTAGTGATACCATTGAAATATTCCATCTAGCTCCTTTAATATTTTCCACGAATAAAACAGAACCTGATGCAGTGGAAGGAGAAAGGGCAATGTGTGGAGATTATTGGTACTTCCAGACAGTGCTTCCTGTGACGAAAGAATCAAAATGGATGCTTGCCATTTGATGTCACGTGCATGCTTCCCCCAGCCTTACCCCTCGTATGACTTCTCTATCTGGCAAAAGAGTCTGTGAAAACTATGTCAGTGTAGGGGCTTATGCAACACGTTTCAGCACACTCTTCGATTTGTTTTATCGGAGGTGCTGGGGATTGGACCCAGGGCCTTGCACATGCTAAGCACAAACTCTACCACTGAGCCAAAACCCCGGTCCAGCAAACTCTGTGAAAGCAGCAGTGGCTCCCATGCAGGCATTCTTGCACAGGGAAGGCAAAAAAATACCTGGAATCATTTTGTGGATTACGCATTTGATCTTCCTTTAACCTAGAAGAAGCCTCCGAGGCAGAGGATACGAAGTAAGTTTGAGTCTTGCTGTCATGACTAGAAGCTTCTTCCTCATTCTCCCTAGGCCCCGTCATGCCAATGCTGAGTCGCCTCCATTTCTGCTGATCTATCTCTGTCACTGGCCCAAAGTGCACGAACTTTTGCCGCGGGCTGGAAGCTTTTGTGTAGGCCCTAGCTTTGCGGGTGGCAAAGTCATCACGAATGGCAGTTTCTGCATTGATTTCTGGTGAAGGCCCAGGAGCACAGATGTGCTGAGCATCTCCATCCCTAGTCAGAACCAGAAATAAGTTCCAAATATTTCTAATAAAAGCAATGAGAGGTTTAAAATACAAAAGTAGATATATGGCTAGGGTAGAATTGCTTTTCCATTAACAGATCCAATAAAGAAATGATCATTGTCTTGTGTAAGTAAATGGTAGAGACTGAGCCCAGGGTTTTGTGTATTCTAAGCATACATTCTACCACTGACCCGTGCCCTTGCCCCTCTTTCTCTTTCAAGAAACCAATGCTAATATCGTAAGAACATTTTAGGAATGATGGAATAATTAAAATTAGTTACAAATCCAGTTTAAAAACCTTATAGTATGTATGCCTAGCAAACTTGGTAACATTCGTAGTAAGCCAGCTGGTTAAAGAGGATATTTTCTGTTAATGTAGCTTTTGACTCTCAGTATCTTTTTTTGTTTTTACCATGCAGAATATACTGCTTTCCAGAAGATCTGAGTTTTGAGAGGTAATTTTTCCAGCTATCAAACTGTCAGGACCAGCACTTGATTCCATCAGTGTTAAATAATACCACTGCTGGGAGGAAGTGAAGGGAAATCACGACACACCTCGTCTTTTCTGACACTTTCAGTCGCTCCCATGTCTCCAGGTCAGCTTCAGTAATCGAGCAGAGTGTGATGAAGCTTGGGGCCTCGCGGTGAGGGGCGAGGCTGCCCTGGATTCTCCGCTGGGCCAGGTCATCCTTGTGCAGGTCTGGCACCTTCCTGAGCCCCTGCTCCACTGGTTCGCTGTCCTGAGCTGGGACAGCACAGCTCACTGCTGATTTCACCTTTTCTGCTGGGCCCCGGTTTCTGTTAGTTTGATCCAGGTCCCCACATTATCAGGAAAATGGAGATCAAGGAAGAAGACCGAACACACAGAGTGTCAAGCACGGAAATTCAAAGCTGAGGACAGAACAAAAGCACAGAAGCACCTTTCCCTTTCTCCAGAATATGGAACCTATCAGAGCTGCGATTACTCTCATCTATGCTGCCCTGAACACTGCAAGGACACTGTTTCTTCCAGCCGATGACAGTCTCCACGTTAGTCTGGGAAGAGAAGCCAGGGCTTGATGAAAAACTATTAAAAATGGTAATAAGATTTCAGCTTGATTGCAATGATGCCCAATTCCCACACTATTCAAGTTACTCTGATGAGTTCAAGACTTCTGATTGAATCCCTCAGCTCCCTGTATCAGTAGAATGTTAGTGATGAGCTCTGCAGGACCCTAGAAATGCTAGGATTATTCTGGAGATGGCTGGAATGTTTTTCACATGTGAAAAACCTTAACCATCAACCCATAACTTCCAGGAAGTACATTTAAGTTAATGCTGAACAAAAAATATCCATGTCCAGCCTCTATGTCTGCTGCATGGCCTGTGTCAGGGGTGGCTATTGTAAAGCGGCAAAAGGGAATATTGCTCTTGGATTTACACAGTCAATTATTTGTTTCTTCTGTTAATAATCAATCACTTTTACTGATGCCAAAATGAATTTCAATTGTTCTCCTAAGAAATGAATACAGACTAGTGATTATTGTAAGTTAATCCAAAGCCATAAGCATCTATATACCTAAACATTTTATCACATTAAATTTTTAACGTGCTTCTTAAAGAGAAGACTTTTAGGACTACACATAGACAGGGCCTATCTGTTTTTCAAAATGCATCATTCAAATCAGAGAAATGAGATATTCATTTGTTATATCTATGATTTGGTGCTTTTACTACATTTATTCCAATAAGAAAGCCACAGAATTTTCTATTTCTTATTGTTTGAGATAAAGGACATTACTTATTTATTTATTTATTTAATCAATCCGTTCTTTGATGCTTCTAGAGAAGTCATGCATGCTCCAGACCCAGAATGATGTCCCTCAACAGAGTCAGGTGACAACAGACAGCTGTGACTGGGAAATTCCGAAATTAAAATTTCATGAAGGAGAAAGGAAAAAGGGCAGCTACAAAACCTAGTCTTTTTCCTAACTCCAACTGCAGATCAGTGTAATATTCTTAGACCCTTGGCAGTTTGCAAGTCTTTGTTTCACTTGCAAACACTGATCCCTCCCACAAGGCCCTCAGAAATGGTTTGCTACAAAGTGTGCCAGTGAGGAGAACGCCAGCCTTCTGGAGCTGCCTGCATCCTGTGAGCAGCATACCGGGTCTCCTGTGCTCTCATCCCTATTCTTCCTCCAGGGATCTTTTATGAGTTTTATCTGTTGCTTCCTTAAAAAAATGATCACTAACTCTGCCCAAAGAACAATGTTTAGATGTAGAAAATGCAGCTAAGATAATATTCTCAGGTTAACAGACTTTCATACTTCTAATGATGGTTGCAAAAGTGATGACGATGCTAACGCTAATTGACTTCACTATGAGGAAAAATACAAGTGTGATAAATTCTGCAGGATGAAACCCACTCTGCAGATATTTCAAATGCCATCCTGTTTAGGACAAAAATCACTGGTCAAATTCATCTCACTATAATTTCCCTTTCTCCACTTCACTCTGATATGTGGGTTGAGTATCTCTTATCCAAATGCTGCAGAATAGAAGTGTTTTGGACTTCCAGTTCTTTGAGGGTTGGAAATATATTGCATATACTTATGTAATCAGACATCTTGGGAATCATACTTCAGACAAATACAAAATGTACTTATATATGAGGTATAACCAAAATAGATGGTGACTATTTAAATTTTTAAAATTTATTACAATAAAAGGTAAACAGTCCTCCTCAAAATATCCCCCCTTGCTTTGATGAATCCCACCATTCTCGCCACTTTCTGAAGTAGTTCGGGGAGTCTTTTTTCATGAGTTTTTACTTGAGCTTTTGTGGCTTCCTCTGTGTCCAGAGTCAACTCAAACCATTTATCTTTCCTGGTCACTTTGTTTTGGGGGAAGAAGTAGAAGTCACGTGATGTTGTTCCAGTGAATAAGATAAATGAAGGTGCATCAGAATGTTTTGACTTGATAGAAATGGCCACCATGAAAAGTCACTCAGGAAAGGGCACTTCTAGAACTGCTTCAGAAACTGGCAGGAATGATGGAAAAATTATGTTCAAAGTGAAGGGGAGTATTTTCAGAGGAAATTAATGGCAATATTTTTTAGTGTAGCAAATGAAAAAATTAAACGTTCACCATAATTTTGGATCACATCGCATATACCTTAGAAACAGCCTGAAGATAATTTTCATACAATATTTTTGGTGCATCTGAATTTTACTGTGACTTGTCACACAAAGTCAGGTGTGACTCTTTCTGAGATTTGCTATCATATCAGAACTCAAAAAGTTTTTGATTTTGGACATTTTGAACTTTAGATTTTCACATGGGGAATGCTCATTTTTCTGATGAGAAAAATGTTGGAAAAAGGAGATATCTTTGAAAACAGTTTCCATGACAGGACAGACATCTATTTTACAACTGAGTAGTTTTTGTTTGTTCTGTAGATGGGAAACATCCTTCACCATTTGTCCAGGTGACCTTTCTGAGCACTCTCCTGAGCTCCCATAAAACAGGTTGTTATATGTGTGAGATAAGAAGAAACAAGCCTCATTTTTTATTCCACTTCCAATATCTAAAAGTTACTAAAAGAGCTCCTGGCAGAGGAACAACTACATCTCCATCCTTCCAATGGACGGGGGCACCCTGCAGAGACACATCTAGCTGGCCAAGAGTGTCAACCTCTGGAACCAGCAGCCAAGTACGATGATGCACCCTGACTGGCACACTAGAAATCAATGTTTATTTGATAAATTCAGCCCTATTTTGAACATGGCCCTTTTACTTTCTGTCACTGCACTTCAGTATCTAGGAGAGACTGTGCATCGTAAGTTCACTTCAAAATACACTGTGGTGCCTACCATTAGGACAGGAAAGAGAGGAGTGGGGCTACAAGGTAGATCTCTTGTGCTAACTATGTTCTCTCAGAGACACACAAAGTGCACACCTTTTATCTTCTAGACTTTTCTTTTCTGAAACTCCCTTTGAGAGTGGTTGGGGGCTGTCTGACTTCTCCGCATCTTTTCTTCGATAAGGTCCGTAGAGGAGCTGACTCAGTGGCACCACAGGCTTCGTTTGGTTCATTCTTGTTCTCCTTGCGGCAAAGTCATCTTTCTCCAGGTCAGGCAGTCGACTCACAACTTCCTCGTCTGACTCTGAATCTTTGCCACGTTGATTGGTCAGGAAAGAATTTTCCTTGCGAAGGATAATACCAGGAATAGCTTCTTTCTCTTCACTTAATTGGTTTTGACTGATAAGCAAAATTAAATGGAACTCCACATGTGATCAAACAACAACAAAAAATTAAATCCCCATCTCCAAGTAGACAACTTTGTTATTATTGAAAAGTCCTCTCAATATTGTTAGTTGAAACAACAGGCTTTATTTTTTTAGTTCATAGCTTCAGCCTAGTTAAGGTGGGATTTAAAACCTTGAATTTAGCCAGACATTAGCGATACTAAGTTTACTTAATGTGCAGGGCTCCATCAGCATCAAGAAAGCAGGATCCTAAATGGCTCTGAAAATGATAATTCCAACCCATTTCATGAAATTGAGGAAAAGCTGGAAGCTTTGTTGCTGTTCCTTTTTCCCTCTCCACATTTACTAGTGCACCCAGTAGGTACCTGATGTATTGCTGAGTAATAAGGCAAAATGCTGAACCACCAAGAAACGGATCCGAGGGAAAGCCAGTGCACGCCCTGAATGATGGACGGCACACCCCACACGAGTGGCAGACTATGAAGCAGAAGAAAGTTCCTTCTGCACAACTGAGCTAGCATGAAGCATCCGGAACAGGTGAAGGCCCCTCATAGTTAAACCCAAGGTGGAAAAGCTGACCGGGCCCTGCACCTTCTCATGGCCAACCTCTCCTTCCCTGCTCTGTCCTCAACTCTCTGCCTCCCTTCCAGCTTCACTGTGGCATTTACCTGTGGAATACCAGAACTTTGTCCACTTGGGTTTTAGCCTGCAGTGGGGAGGAGGATAGAGCTATGGTGCTTGCATGGCATTCAGACAAACACCTCTCTACCCATAAGACTGGCCTTATTTCTATGTAAAAACAAAATGATGAAACTTTTTTCATAATTTATTGTCTTTTCAGTTCATAAAGATGGTAAGCCAATAAAATACCTTGACTTCTTAAGAAAGTTCACCCAATTTTTGTGGGCTTTCTGAGGAGCAATTAAGAGTAATTCTTTATCCTTAAAAGACAAACTCATTCTAAGAATGAAGACGGCAGGAATTAGCCTGGCTGAGAGTAGAAGAATGAGCATGTGTATCCTGGTCAACCAGTTGGCCTATTGTCTGTTCATTTGTCCCACAGGGTTCTAAGGGAGGTTATCTTCTTACGGTGACACCTGATCCCATTCCATCTGATTTGGCAAATCAGATCATCACTAGTCATATCCAGAAAAATTTCTCATCATTAATCATTGTCCTTAATAAAATTTAAAATATAGAAGGTGGAGGGAGCGATGCATTGCTCCCTGAATAAATCTATCTCTCAAAACATAAAATCCTGTTCTTTGTTTTGCAGGCTGTAATTGCAGTGTCCTTCCTGGGCTCTGCCTGCCTGGCACTCAATTCTCAGCCTCCTTAGCCAACTTACCTGGCAAGGGCCAACTGATATGGGTTGACTATGGCTATAGAGTGCCCAGTGCAAAAGAGAGGACATTATATTAATGCATTTTAAGTCATTATGTAAATAGGATACTGAAGATGGCTAACGAGTGCAGACTTTGTGCTAGAATTCCCTGTAAGTGTTCATTCCTTTAAGCCCAACACTAACCCTACAAAATCTGTGATAGTATCATTCCCATTTTATCAAGTGGAAACCGAGATTAGGTTAAGAAACTTTTCTGAATTCAAAGTAAAATGCAAACCCAGCCTGTCTGCTCCCACAGGCCCTCTTTTTTTGACAATGAATAGACCACTCTATTATTCATTGAAGAAAGGCTCGTGCTAGGAGCAGTTTTTAAAGTAGAGAATGTCATACCAAAAAAAAAAAAAAAAAAAAAAGACATTATTGTTACTACGAAAGGAGAAAGGGAAGTAAGTTGGTTACTACAGCGATCCTGTGAGTTGTACTTATCACAGAGTTGTGCTTTGCATTACTAGTTACAGAATGCTAACTAATCGTACCTTACAATATTTACACTACAGCTTACTGTTGACCAACATATGGCCCAATGCAGAAGCACAGACTTCATATCCTCTCATGCTCCAGCAGGGAAGCAGACCCTCATCTTGAATTGCTTAATTTCAAGATCAGCACTTTCTGTTTTTTGACCACGGACCTGTGCTTCATCTCACGCAGAATGCTTTGGAATAAAAAGAACACATTTATGCAAATAGCCCTGCCAATTTGTGATGCTAATTTGAGCAGGGAGAATCTGGTACCTTGCACATCATGTGAGCCCAGCCTGGATACAAATTCCCCTGGAGTTTCTTTTCAGGCTTGATGCCCAATGTGGCAGGACTTGTTCAAGTGATCTCAATTTAGATATGTGCAATTCTAAAAAGGGATGAGAGCAAGTTTCCATATCACCGTGTGCTGAAAGACACTCCCCTCCCACTTGAAAACTGTCACAGTGAGTGATTTTTTTGCTAATTGTTTGAATTTTGTAAATTCAAAACTTTAAGACACACTCATAGGAAGGAAAAAATAATGCTGCAATTTTAGGGTGGGACTTTGGGCCATAAAGCAATAAATAATATGTCCAATGCAGGTTTGTAGGAAAGTAGTTGTGGGTGCCTACTTATCAAACTATTCCAGTGATTTTTATAATGTGCTATTTTTTCCTTAATGGACCTTAATGGCAGTTTATTGTGAAACTCTGTTATATTTCATTTTAATTTCTAATAACTTTCTCAGTAGCTGTATGTTCCAGAAGCACTCAGATTGCTGACAGCTTTGCAAATGGGGAATTTTGATTGCCCACTCTGAAGAGAAGATTAAAGTCTCCAGTTCAAGTTATCTGAGTTTGGGTAAATTAATTCCAATCAGTGGAAGGGGGACTCAGGCTGTCTGGTCTCTGATTTAAGGGCACTTCTCTTTCTTTTAAGTCTTTCTCTGGGAAGAAGAAATTGCTTGGTGAACACTGCTTACTTGGGAGGACTAGACTATGGTCCACTGCGCAGTGAGCAGTGGCTAGCCCTGCCCCAAATGTCACATCCCTGCCCAACTTCAGCCAGAACAAGTACAGCTGTCATAGCAGGAGAGATTATGGACCCAACACAGGGACAGCCCAGAAAAGGTTCTTATCTCCAAGGTGCTAAGACTTATATGTTCCAAAGTGAATGAGATCATGATGTAAATGAAGGAAAAGCTGCCATTTTCTTTCAAGCCCCCCCCCCCCCCCCGCTTCACTTGGCAGTGCGTAAGCAACCAGCTCAGTCTGGCAGTCAGTTTGTTCTATTAAAAGAAACTGGGCCCTCAAGAAAAGCCTGCTAGTCCTCCTGGGAACATCCTGGGAAACACCAGAAACCTCTGTGCTCACCCTGTTTCCAGGCAAGGCAGCCACATCCAGAGTCACAAAGGTCCCTGTATGTTCTGGGTCTGCCTGGTCCCAAGACCCAGGGGTCTGTGCAGCAGCCATCCAGGGGCCAGAATCTTGGAAGGAGGAATGTGGAGGGCTACGTGTCTGGCACTTGGCTATGTCTGCTCTTCCTCCAAAGATTTCTAAAATGTCTATTGTTCCTCAGAGATGTTTTTCCCCCTCTGTAATTAATTACTATGTGGTTGAGAAGATTCACAGACTAGCAGAAAATACTGAGTGCTGAAACATATGAAAACAATTAGAAAAAAGTACAATCACGTGAAACCTATAATTCAGTTTTAAAAAGTTTACTTCTCCAACGGGAAATACAAAGTAAGAAAACTCAAATCTCCATGGCATTTTAATTCAGGGGAAGTGAATCTTGGTTCTTATTTTATCCTCTTAAAAACAGAAACCTTGGCTTCTCTGGCACAGCCTTAAATGGGGGGGTAATTAAGTTAACACAATCATAAAATGGAAGAAAAAATAGTTTATAGGCTTTTTTTTACTTCAATGGAAACTAATAAATAATAAATGCCACAGATTTATTAAGAAGCCCCTATTTTCTGTCCCTTGATACTGAGGTAGCTCCTCCTATATTAATTTACAGGGAGCTTGAGACTTATAGGTTTCTAATCCCATGTGACAATGGAAATGTGTCTACCTTTGCTCCTTTCTTGTATATCTATCTAAAAAGTACTGCAAAGAGGTATTTCAGAATCTTTAGGAGACAGACAAACAGGAAAAAAAGGGCCTATAAAAATGAGACTTTGTTCTTCATCTATATGCATCTCCCTTAGCATATAACACACCCCACATTCTCACTCCCCTCTGCAAACATGGGACTTGTCCAGCTGAGGAATGGGCCCCATGAAGTATCTCAGGCCCCTCAATGGGTCTAAATATGTGAGGCATCCAGACGAATTCATCTGGATGTCCAAAAAAGGAGTCTGAGCTTAAAATGCCATGAGACACATCGGCATGTTTTAAGTATTTATATTCATAGTTTTGAGACACCAAGAATCCTTTTCTTCTTCATGATATATATTCCATTCCAGGCTAAGAAAATGTCTCCCACATTAAATGCAAGACCCCCAAGTGTGGGTAAGCTTAGAGTAAGTCTCAACTCTGTTGTGGCTTGCAAAAAATTAAGAGACAAAAACATAGACACGGCTGGCTGGTGTCGTGGTATGTATAAAACACTTACAAGTTAGCAAGCAGCTGAAAAAAATCTGCTGCACAAATGAATCCTAGGTGCTTGGAACAGCTGTACTGCCGTGCTCCTGGGACCTTCTCTACATGCATTTTCATCCTGGCCAATTTCAAATGCTAACATGGAAGCTTTCAGGTGTGATGCTATGAACTGACCTGCAAACTGCTGCTTCATAGCTTTTTTTTTTTTTTTTTTTTGACACAGGGTCTCACTTTGTAGTTCAGGCTGGCCCTGAGCTCAGCCTCAAACTCACATCACAGCAGTCCTCCTGTCTCTGCCTCCTGAGTGCTGGGATTACAGGCGTGAGTCACCACGCCCGGCACTATGGTATGTGGTACTGGTTGCTGCTGGGCATGAGTCTCCATGACCAGTATGGTATATGGTCACCGGGGATTGAACCCGGGCCCTTACGCTTGCAAGACAGGCGCTGGAACCACTAAGATAAATCCCCGGCCCCACACAGCATTAATATGGATGAAAGAGGTGAAATTTAAGCTAGGTAACAGGAAACAGGGATGGGAGCAAAAACGGCCATTGATATAATTCCTATATGTATTAGGCACCAATCAGAATTGCACCAATAAACTAACTCTGAGTCCGTGTTGGCAGTTGTCGTGCAAGAGGACAATGTTTTATTGCAAAATAAGCTTCGAAGTTACTGAAGTGACAGAAGACACTCATGGAATCTCTTCCCTGGGCCCGACTTCTTTTCTCTACATCATTATTATGCTTGGATGCACCCAGTCAGGTCAGCGCGGCGCCTCGCTCACAGGAGTGCAGGCTCTAAGGATAATGACTAGGATGACCACGCTAACAACATTCTCACTGAGTTTTAAGGTTCTCGCAGGTAAAATAAAAATGAAGATATGCATGTCAAAGATATTAGGATAACATTTAAAAATAAATCTCTACTATTATTTGTATAATTTAATAAATATACTTCTTGTGTCTTGTGCTTCCATAAAGAAGCAGGAAGTCTGGAAAATGGCACATGGGGACAGGATATTATTCTCAGCATCTAGCCCGGTTTGTGGTATAAGTAGATGTTAGAGGGACACCGTACATATCTGACAAGTTCTTGGACTCAAAATTCAAAGAAACATTTGGATTCTTAAAAAAAAAGATTCTATGATATGACTTTTCATTACTTTGGAGAGCTGCTCATAAAACAAGCATGATTTTGTTAGAATTTTCTCAAAACATATACATCTTTAAGGTCAGCATGATCGTCTGTGGCAGTCCACAGACAGAGAAACACATTTCTGGTAGTTTATTAAGGCAAAGTTACTCTACAATTAAATCCATCTAAGTCAACACTGAAAATTTGTATTCCGACCCAAAGCACTGGAGTGACCCGTGCAGTGTTGTCCTGGGACATGGCAAATACTCCGCTCAGTGTGGGAGGCAGGTGAGGTACTCGGGCCAAATCACCTTAATCTATCCTGCAAGTCAGCTGTGACTCACTCTGGAATCACTTACTGCTACTGTACCTCAGTTTGTTCTTCTGAGAAAAGTGAATTAAAAGAAACGGCAAATGGCAAAGGAACTTCAAGTGTAAAATTCCTATGCATGCCAATCTGTGACAGCTTCTCAAAACACTGTGTAAAACTGTAGAACTACATTTTTCTGTCTTTGATTGCTGAGTGTCTCCATCCTATATGTAATATGCAGCCATCCGGACTGTATACCAGTGCCTTTGTTACAGTTTCAAGAAGTAATTCTTCCACTCTTTATTTTCCAATCAACATGCTTCAGAAAATGAGACAAAATCAGTCTGACTGCTCTGAAGAAAATAAGCGCATTTTTGAAAGCCAGCTGAACTATGTAAAGAGTGTTCTCACTTTAAGACACTGTTTTCTTGTGATGTCGCAAGTGACACAGTGAGCCATTTAGGAGTAGTCTGAAAACTAATAAGCCATGAACAAAAGAAAAGCAAAACACTGCAAGGTAAACCCTGCAGCCCACTAATGGTGCACTGCAAGTACAGCAGCTGGGCACAGTCTTAGCAAGCAGCCACGGAGGTCGGTCTTTACCTCCATTTAAAACAACCAAGGACTCAGCAGACTGGCGTCTATTTCTACTTGTTCAGAATAGGAGAGAGTGACGCACTGGGAAGAGCAGGAAGCAGGTAAACAAGACGCAGAGTTGCGCTTGTCAGACAGATTCCAAACCCATGGGCATGCAGAGCCAGCCGGGCCAGCCCTCCAGCGGTGGAGCTAACCTGGCGAAGCGCTGCGCCGCGGGCAGGACCTTGATCCCTGCTTGCTCTAGCCTTCTGCGTCTTCGGATTTCAGTGGCATCTTTGTCTTCAGACTTGGCCACCACAGCCCCCTCTGCAGGCAACCACTCCTTACCATGGTCGTGGGGTAATTCCAGCCCAGCGTCACGAGGTTGCTGCCCCCCAGGATTCCTTTGGCCAACTGGGTCTTCTTCACTTGGAGACCCCGCTTCACTTCCCTCCTCCTCTATAGTTTCAGGATAACTAGTGAGTTGGATAACATAGTTTACCAAACCAACAGACTAGCCTGGGGAGCTAGTCACCACACAGCCAATCTGATATTACTTTTTGCTTAAAAATGCTCGCAGCATACAGTATAATAACTTGAAGACAACTAAAGGCGTCCATTTGTTAAGACAATACAGCATATGTAAACATTAAGAGCTACTACAAACTTGATATTGCAAGGGAAACCCTTTTTCTGTCAGAAAGGGAATATTCATTAGTTTTGCTTAAAAATTAAAACTTTTAACGAAATGTTTATTTAGCAGAAAGTCACAGGTAGTAAAAATGAACAAAAAGAAATGTTTCCTTTACCAGAAGGTTATTTAGGGTGAGGACTACCTTATTTATTACTGAATCTTAGCACATAGTAGCTATTCAGTAAATACTTGCTGAATAAGTAAATATATAGAGAATAAGAAAGCCATTGCTACTTTCTCCAAAGAGCTCACACATCCAATGTATTTTCCATTTATTATGACCATTCCTATATGCAATTGGGAGCCATGTTCCATATATTGTTTACACAATTGAGTTTATATCTAGATGAACTTGCAATGAGATGCATGTAAGAAGTCTTTTTTTTTTTTTTTTGTATAAACGCTAATCTAAAGGATCAGTACTCATTCTTCACAGAAGGACATGGAGGACGGATCTGTTCTCACCCTGTCAACACAACTGGCTTCAAACATCCACTCAATGGACAAGGACTAGATTCCTACTGTGTGCAGGCACAAGATGAAGGCACCTCCACAACTCACTGCCTCCCAGGGTCTGTCCTGCCTATGTATTCTCACACCAAAGGTCTGAAGTAGTTATCTGGCCTCCTCCTTGGCCAGGAGCCGGACCAGGAAGGGAGCAGCAGGGTCAGCCTTACCTGAAGGGCCGCTCCCCGCCCAGGGGGGACGTGGCAGTACTCCAGCTCTTCCGGAATTCCTCTCGCTCCGCCTTCTTCTTTCTCAGAGGGGCGGGGACGTAAGCCGTCTGGTTGCTTTTGTTCGGGAGGTACTGGTTAAAAGGCACTGCTGACTTTGGCTCACCGTGGGAAGTCCGCCTCGCAGACATGTCATCCTTCTTTACGTCTGGAAGCTTCCGATGCGGCAAGTCGGACTCAGAGTCACTTCCTCTCCCTGGGGAAGAGGAGATTTTTGTTGAAGAAGACCGTGTGGCTAGCAGAGTGCACAGGGGCAGGTGCATCCACAGGGTGAGGGGTGTGGCTAGGTCTGTGGGTTCTGAGGATTCCTCCCTTAAATTTATCACTTAACAAAAAAAAATATTAGTCTAAATTGCTCTACACAAACCTCTCAATTCTCATCAGGAAAAATAAAAAGCAAGCAATACAATTAAAAATAAAATAGAGGAAAGCCTAGCTGTATCTGGCAATTATAACAAGCAGCACCTTTCCAGTAGAATTATATGCCTGTCGAGATCCTGTGACTCTCAGAAGAAAAAACATCAGTTCCCATCTTACACTATGCCAGACATTTTCACAAATAAGAATTACACAGAATTATTTGTCTTCAAGGTACCTTTAACCAAACTAGGAAAATATCTATGGGATTTAAGTTATAACCCAAGAGCAGAGAGATAAAACACAACAGGAACTCAGAGAAGCAACCAATTTAGATGATATCGGGGATCCACCTTCCCAGAAGCGATGGCATGTCCCCCTCAGATGGGGCCTCCCTGGCACCCTTGGCTGGAGACAGTCTCTGCTTCTGGCAATTTTTATGGCCCTACGATCTTGTGTCCCTCATGGAGCATTATCTTCTTTACCTTGTCTTAGGAGAACTAGGGCTACAGATCGGTCACAGTATTCCTCTTAACACACTGCCTTTGCACATGTCTTCAGATTATCTGATGAATAAAGGAATGGGTTTGGCTCGAAGAGCGGCTTAGACAATGCAAAGGCGTTCAGTGTTGGCAGCATTCGCCTTTTGTTGGACAACAACCCCAGTAATTATACTGTATACTTGTGTCCTTTCATTTTATCTCATTAAATTTCTAAGACCTATTAGAATGAAGCTATCATTATGACAAACACGATCCCATAAGTAACTGCCACTTTGCTGTTGAAAATTCTGAGATCAACACCATTACAATGTCATTCTGTAGATAATATAGAAATGTAGCTATCATATTTACAAAAGAGAGTCTTCACCTAAGAGCCAAGCAATGAGGCAGCATGGCACAGGGTTTATGTCAGACCTACTTCATTCTGAGCTCTGCTCCTCATCAGGCTCATAAGAGATCTGACACATATTATTTTACCACTTTCAGCCTATTTCCCAATCTGTAAAATGGGATAATATCACCTGCTTTATTGGACTGTCGGGAAGCTTGTATCCATGGAAAACTATCAGTACAATACTTAGCATAAAATGTTCAACAAATGTTGCCTTCTCTCTCTGTCCCTACAGGTCTGGAATTATCAGAAAGGAGCTGTGGGCACCTAAACTCATCCAACATGTTCTATTCTCTTTTTCTGTAAAAAAAAAAAAAGGGGGGGATGAAATGATTCTCCTTGGAGATTAAATGATATAATAGCTTTTTTAAAGGCAGTAAACGTTAAAAGCATTGCCCATAAACAACTTGTTCATTGTTGTATGGGAAATATTCAGCTTATAAATTATTCATGTGACTTGCTTTCAGTCTCCATTCTGAAATTTTGCTCCTTGCATTATTTGTTAGAACCCAAGTATTAGCATTCATCACTTAGCCCCTTCCTGTTTCCAAGTCCTTTAAGGCTATGTCAGTGTTACAGTAAAATGTTTACAGCATCCCATGAATTGCTTTATAAACAAACACTAATACCATCTCGTCTTGCCAAACTCATAGATTTGTTTCTCCACTTGATATTATTCCCATTTATTAAGGTAGAAAAAGGCCCAGAGCGTCAAAAGAGCCCTCTCCACACAGCTGAGTAGTGACAGCTCTGGGAATCTAGGTTTTTTGCTCTCTGGACTCTCAAAGACCTTTTCTTTGTAACGCACTCCTTTTGGAAAAATGTCTTCGGCTTTAAGTGTCTCAACTAGAGGGAGGTATTACACTGTACCGAGTAAGTGAATGAGAGAAAATGGCTCTTCAGTCAGCTGTAAAAGCTTCGTAATGGATTAGTGTTGTCTCTGGTCCTCCAGTTTTAAAATGCTATAATACATGAGCCACATTTATGTACAAGTGCTGTATCTACAACACACGGATTAAAAGTCTCAAAATGTTTCACATCAGTTTTGCCCTCAACTATTCTTTAACGAATGTCTTGAATAGACATCTCAAGAAATGTTAGCTTACAAATATCTCAAGGCCGGTGGCTCAGTTGAAAGATATGTAATTTCATGCATTTAGAAATCAGGCTCTTATTTCTGCTCCATTGCACAGTGGTTCTGTGATCCTGGAATTTAAACTTTCTACCTCAGATCTTCATGAGGTGCACAGAGATTATAATCCCACCCTCCTGGTCTGTTATGAAGATAAGATGAGATGACGGAAAGCACCCCAGGAGAGGCTGCCTCAGTGCCTCTGCAGTAGATCATCTTATCGAATGCTAGGACTTAAAAAGATTTTGATTTTGCTTCATCTTACCAAGATGGACATTTACTGGGGTGGCTTCTCCACGTACACCCAAAATTAGCGAATGAAAAGCACAGGATGATGGTATTATTTATCAAAGTCTGATCTTCCTTTCCATGAGGCTATTTCTCTCTTCTTTCTGGCAATTGGGCGACTCTTTTTCTTTTTTCTTTTTTTGAGACAGGGTTTCACTTTTTTTGTAGTTCAGTCTGGCCCTGAGCTCACTATGTAGCCCAGCAAGCCTTGAACTTACAACAATCCTCCAGTCTCTACCTTCCAAGTACTGGAATTATAGACACAATCCAGTATGCCCGGCACTGTGGTATGTGGTACTGATTGCTGATGAGCATGAGTCACCACACCCAGCATTGTTGTATGTGGTAACTGGATCGAACTCCAGGCCTTGCACCTGCAAGGCAGTCACAGTAACCATTGAGCTAAATTAGGGGACTCTTTTTCTTTAAATGTCATTTTATCATATACAGTACAATCCCAATGCTTTGCCTTTGAATATTCCTCTGCCACTTTAATTTGTTCATTCCTTATATCTCTCTTTGAATATCTTTCATAGAAAAGATAAAAATATTCACTTAACACAACGCACCATATTTATAAAATATGACGTTAATTTTAGGGCAACTGAGTGGAAGATTTTGCACTTCCTGTCCAATGAGACCCATTAAGTGGCCTAGTGAAGGTGAGAGAAAATATGGGCACTAAACCAGCAAGTAAGTGTGGCTGAATCAATGCAGGAGACACAGGGCATTCCCATTGGGAAGCTCTGTGTCCAACTTACAGAACCATGGCGCCTCTCAGGACTATGCCTTTGATTGTCTTTTCTGAACATATCAGGGGGTTCCAATAATAATACAATAAAAGGCCTCCATATGATCCAATATATAGTATAGAATGTAATAGTAAGATTTTGTCTAATCAATTGTGAGTCCCAGAATACAAATTTTCAAGGCTTAAAGTTCTTCCAAGTTTGGAAGTGCTTTATTAGGACTTAGCAGTCTCTTGATTAGCTTCATTTGAAAAAATGTACCATAAACTCTTATGAAATCCAACATGCATCTGGCTAAAATTAGATGCCTTTTTTAAAAAAAAAAGCAGATTAAAAATGTGTCATTTTCTTTTAAAACCTCATTAGGTTTTGATTATTTTATAGGCACATAAGTCTTAAGGTATCAAGTTGATTGGTGAAATCTGTGTAAAATACTCTCATGATGGTGTTTCATAAAGCTCAATTTTGTGCTATTCTTTAGAAGGGGAAACTATTTGTAAATAAACTCTAGTTTATTAATCTTAATTGCTGTAAACTAAATCGTGGCTCAGTACATATTAGTATAATATTAGGAATCACCATTTCAAAATCTCAAATCCTTTCAAGATGTGGTTTGTGGTAAGTTCTGAAACCCCTAAAGCTGGTGACAGAATAAAGGTTCTATGTGACGAATTACAAAACACTGGTGTTGAAAAAAAACAACCATTTTTACAAAAAAGCAATCAAAACAATATGGATCCAATAGTTTGGTTAAGATACATTTTGTAAAAGCAAATCTACGCTTTGGTTATGTGAAAGACTGATTAGATAATGGAGTTGGTATTTAACTTCAAGTATTGTGGGTGGCACTGCAGATGCCACCTAAAATTTTACAAATGTTTTTCAACTGGCGTACCAGGCGCCACGGAATTCTTTAGGAGTCACACATTATACGGCCCTAAGGCTAATCTGTTTGCTAGGAAGTTTAAACCCTAAACAAAAGCATCAGTTCAGTCATTTTAGAATAAAACAACTATTACACAAACGTAAATTACACTTAAGAGCATAATAAGTTTTGGGCTCACACTTTTTAAAACTAATATTGTTAGACTATTTTACTGACAGTAATTTTTGCCACTCAAAAATATTGGGACCATTCCTTGACATCTTAAACGTTCACCTGGAAAATAAGGATAAGAAGGAGAGTCTCAGGGCTCTGTGCAAGAACTAAGTGAGATACTAGGACTCCTCAAGATTTGTACTGAGGAAGATTAAATGATATACTGTATGCTGAGTAATACACTAAGAAGCCTGGGAACATTAAATACTTAAGTATTTCAGTCATATAATTTGATAGTCCAAAGGGATCTTTCAGCTACAAGAGTCCATGTTGATCTCAGCAGGCACTAATCCAGACAATACCACCAACCAAGCATTACATACAAAATAGAAACAATTAAGCTGCCATAGCCTTGGTGTGTTTCTGTAAAGTATGTGCAAACAAACTCAAGCCACATTCATTTTCTACAAGCCAAAGACCCAAAATAACTAAGGCAAGTAGCTTCTAAAAGGTGAAGGCTAAATTTACATCAAGTTACAGGACCACACATTTTATTATGAAAAATGATCATTTCATGCAGATGATCTAAGTAAAATCTACCCTCAGGCAGTGTGGGTTGGGGATTACCCATTCGTCGGCACCTGCGTCATGACAGCGGACCAGATAGATATCAGAAGCATTAAACAGATTTCCAAAAATGTGCCAACGAAAGTTCCGTTACCTAAGCTTTGGAACTCTCACAAGCATATGTGATACATTTCCAGTTTGCTGGAAGTTGGTCCATTTACACTTAGACACTGTGTCACTCACTCAGTATTTCCCTATCTCATACCCCGAGTATCTAAACTTTACCACACTTTCTGAGCTAATGGTCTGCATAGTGTCTTGACTTATGGAAGCCAAGGGAGAACTGATGTAACACATTTTCCAATAGAAGAGATGCTCACTCAGGTGGCATTCAGACAAACTGCTGCGAAGCTAATCAAGATTCTGAGAACCATAAAAACCAACATTCAAAGATGTTCCCCATCAGCTTATAGAATTACTGGATCCCAGCAAAGTGGACATAGAGTTTGCCTTCCCAGCAGCCACACAGTCCTTATTAACGATTAACTCTAAGATCTGCAGCTTATGGAGACCCCAACGTACCATCACTGCTTCCTCTGAGCACTACATCTGGCGAAGGTGTCTGGCGGGAGCGGGAGCCAAAGGAGTCCAGGCTGTCGAAGGAATCATCCCTGCCGTGGCGTGGAGGGGAGAGCGAGTCACTGCGCTCAGAGTCCCAGCAATCAATGTAGCCACTGTCCCGGATGCTGCGCTTAGGACTCTCAATGTCATCAGTCTCCTGCCCGAAACAAAGCCAAAGAATTTGTAAACATCACTGCAACAGACATGGAGCCTGCAAGAGCAGGAAAATCTGTTTCCAAAAATCCTGCACATGAAATTAGTACGGAAAGGCCGTCCCCACCAGCTATGGGAGCGATTACATCTACAAGTGATGGCTCCTGCCACATTTTCTTAACCTGAAAATCATGCACAACATTAAAAGCAATCCTCAAATATCATCCACCATAATGTTCAAAAAAAGAAGAGAGAAGAATAAAGGATCACAAAGTTCAAATTTATAGGAATCTAAGGATCAATAAATACAAAAAAGCAAAACCTTAACCTTGACTTGTCTTTCGGACTCCATAACAGCATCTCTGTCCTGACCAAGCCCCTAGTTTAGCCGGGCAACTGCTCCTACTGTGTGGCAGATGCCAGCAGCACTTGCTTTTGCAGCAGAATCAGCTCTGTAAAGTCCTGGAGCAGCATATTTCCATCTTCTGCTACCTTGGAGGGAAATTCCTGCTCTGAAAGGGAGCTGTCTTTCTGAGGCAAAATGTTAGGAAAAAAAAAAAAGAGGCAATGAAAAATATGCAAAATGCTTTTCCTGATGCCTCAAAAGAATCCAGGCACACTCGCTCTCAGCCAGCTCTTCGCGCTGAGGGAGCCGAAAGCACTCGGGGCTGACCCACATGTTCGGAGCAGTGAGAACAATGGCTGTCTTTGACAGGCTGTGATTATAAATTCTTTCCAGCACAAGCGGCACATACTAAAACACTGAAACTCCAGCAGAAGAAAGGTCAGTCAAAGCCATCCTCACCCTCAGATTATAATAAAAGGCTTATTCCCGCCAATGTCTCAGCATTCATTACAATTGTCCAGGCTGACGAAAACAAAAATAACTCCAGTCACTCAAAGATAAACCTCAGTTTAATACCCTCAGACTGTTACTTAAAATCAGGACTGTGGATAACACCGTCGGAACGGTACGTTGTCATCCGCAAAGACAGAATGCCATGCTGTGGATTTCCCAGGATGCACAGGAAGGTCCCTTCTGCATTCTCAGTCAAAAGGATAAATAAATAAATATTCTCCATATTAGCAGTTTTGGAAACTTGTCTAGACAGTCTAAGATGCCCAGGGGAGTCAATTCCTTTGTATGAAGCGCCTTTGCTGGCTGCTTCTATCAATTATATCCGGGTCTCTGACACATTCTCCAGTGAAAGGCCTCTGGAGGCATGGAGGGGCTGAAGTTCTCAAGGCACACACAGGATTTGCATCAAGGAGAAGGGAGAGGGTGAGAAGACAAGGGCAGGCAGAAAGGAGAACCCTGAAGGCTTCACACAGAAGAACCTGATTAAAGCCCCTGAAGAACAGGTTGTCAAATGCCCCGAGTGAGCACGGGTGATCTGACCCTCCACAGAAAGGCAGGAATGCCAGTTAATGGAAATGAGGGTAGTTTAGTTGCAGGTCCAGAGTTAATCAGGAATTGGAGCAAAAACAATACCCAACAGCTAAAAAAAGGAAGAATTCATGATTCACTGAAAAGTATAGACCTACATCAGAAACAGCTTTGAATTTAATTTCTTTGGAAATACGACTCATTACCTTGAAATATTTATCAGTTGAGAACAGGCCATAATGGTTAAAAACTGAAGGTCACATTTATTGAACATTTGTTCTATGTCTAAAGTTGTATGTGATGCTTTTTGTACATGATACTATGAAGTTCTTGTAACCACCCAATGATACAGTTAGCACCGTCCTTATCTTAAGGAGGAGAAAAATAAGAATCAGAGAGGTTGAGTTACTTGACTGAAATTACACAGTAAATGGCAAAGCTGTGATTCGAAACCAGGATCCCGGTTCCACATTCCAAATGGCAAAATCTAAAAACAGTCAGTCATCTTTGATGTAGATATAGCTTTCCCAACAGATCTTCTTGACTGTCAGGACACTCTTCTCTCCTCTGGGTACTACTAACTCCTTCCACTAAGATAGTACCCACCCAGATCATGATCCTGGCTAAAAGCTCCTTGTGAGTAGCTCACTGACCTATAAATATTGCACAAGAAACATTGCTTGTAAGAGCATGGTGGGAAAGTCAGACTGAGTTTCAATCTTGGCTCTACCTCACACCAGCCAGGTGACCTTAAGCAAGAGATTTTACCTTACCAGTCTTCATCTGTAAAAAGAAGCTGGTAAATAGACTTGTCTCACAAGGGTGTTAGGAGAGTTAAATGTGTTATTATATTGAAAGCAATCAGAAAAATGCATAATACAGAATAAGTACAAGAATCAGCTATAGTTATAAATAGTGTCATTTATACACCAGACATATGCGTTTCTGTATACAAATTGCACACCTCTAAATTGAGCTAGGAAAAAAACTGTACACACATGCTACTCTTTTCTCTCCCTCTCCATTTATATCTCACATCTACATGCTCTGGGTTCAGTTTTCCATCAGAGAGGACAGACATTCAGAAATGTGGGCTCTTACTGGATAAAAAAGCTGTGGTTCTTCTACAGAATGGAGTATTACTCTGCCATAAAAATGATAAGTTTGAATCATTTATACTTAAATGGACATGCCTTGAGGATATCCTCATAAGTGAAATAAATAGGGCACAGATAGGTACATATCGCATCTTTTCTCTGGTATGAGAAAATAAAGATGTAAATGAGTCCTAGAATTGTATGTTATATATTGTGAAATAGAAAATGCTCAATGTAAAATAGGAAGGAGAGGGAAAATGTTGAGATTGTAACAAAAAAGTAAGGAAACAAATTTTATGTATATGGGGGGGTGGTAGGGTGGGTAGGGCTATGGGAAAAAATGAGAATTAAGTTGTGTCTTATACTGGTACAAATCCCCATTATGGAGTGCAATCATGATGTGTATATGTAATGTACCAATAAAGATAAAAAATTAAAAAAAGAAAAAAAAAGAAATGCGGGCTCTTGGTCGCATCCGGAAGTGACATGTTTACAAGCTGCGTGGTGCAACGTTATACAATTGGATTTTTAAAGAAAATAAATATCAGAAAGCTCTTCCCCAAGGCCTCTCCTCCAGCATCCCACAAACCACAGGAGAAGAGCAGGAAGAAAGGGACAGTCAGCATGTTTCTTGGGACGTCAGCTGCTTTCTCACAGCTAGTTATGGGAAAGAAAAACCGAAAAGCCACCATGTACAGGACTGTACAGAAAGCCGAGAATAAATCCGCGGGTCCAGCGCACGGGCTGGGAGCTAAGTGGCATAGCCAGTTTGAACAGTGAAGAACAGGCCAACATGGATACTCTTGGCCAAGCTGGTGCCCCAGGAACCTCAGGATGAAACAAGAGGTGACTCTTCTGCCAGAAATAAAGATGTGGACATCCATGACACACAGAATTTTGTTGGCCTTTATTAGGTCACCTAAAATGAACTTTTTGGGGGAAGAAGATACAAACTTACACAAAGGGTGAGACACTCTAAGTTCTCCCGTCATGGAGTCTAATTACACAATCTGTGCTTTTCCCCTTGGAGCTGAGGGGCGTTTCTTCTTCAACAGAGGAAGGAGATAAGACTAAAATCAGTCTATTGTGCTAACTGCTAGTTGTGCTAATAAGAATGTGTTTATGCAAATGGGAAAAATATTTGCTTCCATGAAATCTTTGTATGATTTTATCCTTTGTCCTCGCTTCATTCCCTCTGTGAGAATGAGAATGAGCTAGCATCAGTCTTAAGGTACTGCTCTCGTAAGGGAGACAAAACTAAGCAGGAATCCTTTATGGATGCAAGACTGGGTGATAAATACCATGGAAGATAAAGCACGTGGAGGGAACAGAGGCTGATGGCAGCCCTCTGTAGGATCTGCACTTGTCTCGCTATTCTGTTTCCTGCTCTTCATTCCTTCTTTCTGTTAATGCCCTCACCTCCTGAAACAGGACTGAGTTAGGTCACTCCTATACTTGACTGGTATAGGAACAGCAGACCACATCCTCAGGAACTATACATCTGGAGCAATGGGACATGTTCTCTTTCTGGGGAAAGAATTAGAAGCAGGTAGCCCTGGAGACACTGCTGGCCACACCATTACTAAGGTGTGTCTGCTTGAAGGAGGGCAAATGAAATCAAGCGACAACCAGAAGAAAATGAGAAGAAGACACAGAGGAAGAATTGCATTACTGACTCTGTAGCTCCAGTCTCTGGGATTTCTACAGCATCCAGTCAATCTCAGTATTTTTGTAGTAAAATTCATTCAGTTTAAGTGCCTCATCTTGGGAGGCTTTCCCTGAAATACCCATCATCACCCTACTTTCAAAGACCTTTTGTGCAGGCAGCAACAGCCTGCATATATCTACTGTGTGCTATGTTCTGCGCAAACAGATTTACATGCATCAGGGACGTGGCGGGTCTTTATGAATTGCCCTATAGGTAGTTTTATGCACATTCTTTCACCAGAAAAATATGAGTGTTAAAAATTTCTGGGTTTTCTGTTTTATGAAAGAAAATGTTTTAATTTCAAATTCATTTCAGCTTAAATATGAACAGAAGAGACTAGCAATCTCTCAACATTTGTCATCACCTTCTTTAGTTAAAAAATACTCCATGACTTTCAGCTGAAATAAAATCCACTTATTCCATGTCTTTATGTATTATATTTTTGCTAGTAGGAATGAATATGTGTTCAGGCCAACAGGATATAAGCAGGGGGTTGGCTTAGTACATTTAATCCTGCTAAAAGAAAATGCCACACACTAGGAAATTTCTAAAGAAAAAAATTATTTCTCATACTGTAGCAGGCTAAGAAGTCCAATATCAAGGTGCTGCCATCTCATAAGCACCTTCACAAGGCAGGGGGCATGATATAGTCAGTACACATGCAAAAGTGCCTCACTGTTGCAACAATGATAATGAACCCACTCTGGGAATAATTCCACTAATGTACCCAGGAGGGTGGGTCCTCTGCAACCCACGAAGAGTCCATCTCCCAACATATCAATATCAATTAAATTTCATTGTGGATTTGGGAAGGGGTAGTCAAACCATAGTAGGCATGTAGTGTGTAACTTCCCAGAAGTTTGTTAAAAAGGAAAACATAGACCCTCATTCCCCAGCCTTTCTTCTTCTTGGCCTAAATGTGGGTATAGAAGGAAAGCCTGAGCAGTTTTCTTGAATCAGCAAGAGATGAGCCATCATGGTGCAAAAGAGAGAAGATCCTCCTAATCTGAGACAGACCTGGAACTTCTATCTCAGCCCTGGACTTCTGTTCAGCCTTCATTTATAAGTTAGAAATAAATACCTTATTTTAGTTATTATTTAAAGTTCTTCTCACTTAAGCCCAATCCTAAGTGATCACATGAGACAATAATTTAGAGATAAAAGAACTATTTCCAGCTGCTTAGTAGACCAGTGAAATAGAGGTCATTAATCCTCAGCTTTGCAGAGTGACAAAGGTGTAGTGCAGCTGGCCACATTAGTGACAGTCGTGCTTTGTCTAAGGATGTGAACCACATCTTGTGCTGCCATGTAATCAAAGATGGCAACGTCTGTTGACAACAAGTCACTTCAAAGGCAGCTGAAGCAACAGTCTCAGTGGAAAGGAGGAAAGGAGAGCTGAAGGAACCAATAGCTGGTCAGGTTGTAGAGGAGCTAGACTTGTGCTAAGAACATTCCATAATGAGAATAAGTCAGATTTTAAGAGAATCCAGCAGGAGAATTGTGAGGCAAAGCTTTAAAGAGCTGGAAACAATTATTTATCTATTATTATTCAAGTGCAACTTTAACATAAAAACAAACATTAGACTTCTCAGATCTACAGTGGAACTTATCTCAGTAGTTTTGCTAAGAGTAGAGTGAAAGGAAAAACTAAAAGACAATCTAGAACTAGAACTAAACCAATATGTTGTGCTTTGCCATGAGGGTACATTTATTTTTATAAGAATTTAGTTTATTATATGTGTTATGGCCAGTATGAAAGCTCTGTCTGTCAGCACTTGAGCCAGACTGGCTCTGGCCAAATGTAGTTTTAAGAAGTGTAAATTATTATAAAGACGGAAGAAATTTCCTGCTTTAAGTATTTAAGAAAAGTTATAAAGCACTGACTATCTCTCAATAAGTTTTCATTAGCTCTTTTATATTGTATGTTAGAGAAATGAGCAACATTTCTCAAAGCCTCAACCGTTGTATATGAATATACCTTGATCCAAAATACATGGCTATGGATTACTAACACTTTGGATGAATTTGATGTATTGCTGAGCCTAAGGAAGGAAAAAGCAGGCAAGTACACACAAAGCATTACACTGTTTTCTTGGCAAATTCCTACCTCAGTCTTTCCCATAATCAAATAAATAAATCAAGCTTTTAATAATGTTCAACTGGAATGTTACAGCAAATCACCAAATCAAGCTTTACAAACATTTTCCAAATCTCTATCAAATCCAATGGCTATAAGAAGCATACATGAGAACAGAATGCTCCTCACTCAGCTGGGCTTGTCCAGTGCGAGGGCTGAGGCCAGGGTTTGGCTGGCATTACTCACCCACACCAAGGCCCCGATGGGCAAGCAAAGTGACCTTTAGACCAAAAGTGCAGAACACGTGTGCATTTTTGTATAATGCTGCATTGTTTAATTCAAGCATTATTCCTCCAGGAAAACAAGCTCCTTAGCCTACAGAGCCATATATTAAGAGATTAAATTTGCTCTTTTGGAATTAAAATTGGGTCCTGCTCAGATCTTCCATTCTCCAAAGGTAGGTATGAGATACACAAAGTAATGATGTCATTGATAAAACAGTCATGTTTTTCAATATCTGACATCTTTGGCCTGCATAATTTCACCATGCAGAACTGTAATGATCTTAAAAACAAGGAAATATGTCCTTTCCCTACCTTGCCTAAACCTCATGGGCTAAAGAAGAAAAGCCATGTTACCTTTCTCATCTGAGCCAACAACCCTTCAAACTCCTTCAGGTTCAGCGTAGTTCCACTGTAGGATGCACAGCTATTTGCAGCTTTTCCTAGCCAGTAAATGGTAACTAATACCTGTAAAAGAAAACAATATACCCCAGCAGGAGAATGTGCCCTTGTGGATGATGTTTAGACTGAAGAATCAACATTGCACTACTAATAGGCCAGCAGGAAGGAGGGGAAGAGAAAAGCTGACTTACAAAAACCTCCATACATGAGGGATCCATTAAATGTAAAATCATTTTAATCAGAACCACCCAATGCTGTCTCAGTCAACAAAACCTGAATCAGGAGTTACAGTGAGACTTTAGCCTTAGGAAAAGTTAGATTGTGAGAAACTGATCCTCAAGACAGCAAGATGGAAAAATAAATTCTCCAAAATTATTTTCATGTAGTGAAGATTTGAAAATTATTCAGCAACATTTTTTCAGAAACTACC
>PVIR01018342.1:0-33653 GCA_004026965.1 Petromus typicus | reverse complement strand
TGTCAATGGACTCAATGCACCAATTAAGAGATACAGACTGGCAGAGTGGATCAAGAAGTAAGATCCTACAATCTGCTGCATACAAGAAACATACCTCATTCAGAAAGAAACCCATGGCTAAAAGTAAAGGGATGGAAAACAATACTCCATGTGACAGGAAACAGCAAGAAAGCAGAAGTGGTGATTTTATTTGCAGACAAAATAGATTCAAGCCAAAATTGATCCAGACAGATAAAGACGGAAACTATCTTTTAGTTCAGGGAAAAATCCAAGAGACAGAAATCACAATCTTAAATATCTATTCTCCAAATTCTAATGCAGCCAACTATATAAAACAAATATTAATGGACTTGAAAAACCAAATAAACTCCAATACAATAATGGTAGGGTACCTCAATACCTCACTATCACAAAGAGACAGATCGACTGGACAAAAAGCCAATAAGGAAATCCTTGAGCTGAAACAGACTCTTCAGCAAATGGACTTAATAGATGCCTACAGAACATTTCACCCCACAAAGTCAGAATTTACATTCTTCTCAGCTGCTCATGGATCATTCTTCAAAATAGACCTTGTGCTCGTTCACAGAACAGGTTTAAGCAAATATAAAGGGACTGAAGTTATCCCTTGTATACTGTCGGACCATAGTGTCCTGAAATTGGAGCTGAATAGCAAAGGAAAGCCCAGGATCTTCACAAATACATGGAAACTGAACAACACTCTGCTGACCAACCAATGGGTAACAGAAGAAATAAGAGAAGAAATTGAGCAGTTCTTACAACTAAACAATAACCCCAGTACAACATATGGAAATTTATGGGACACAATGAAAGCAGTTCTACGAGGAAAATTCATAGCAGTGAAAGCCTACATCCAGAAAACGGAGCAAGCTCAAATAAACAACTTAATGCTGCACCTCAAGCAACTAGAAAGAGAGGAGGAAAACAAACCCAAAGCTCACATTAGGCAAGAAATTATAAGGATCAGGGCAGAAATTAATGCAATAGAAACCAAGAGAATGGTTCACAAAAATCAATGAATCAAAAGGTTGATTCTTTGAGACGATAAACAAAATTGATAGACCCTTAGACAACCTCATTAAACAAAGGAAGGAAAAGGCTCATAAATATGCTATTAGGAATGAGAACGGAGTAATTACTACCGACCCAGAGGAAGTCCAGAGGATAATCAACACCTACTTTGAAAATTTATACTTCAATAAAATGGAAAATGTAGAAGAAATGGATAGATTTCTAGACACACATGAAATGCCAAAGCTGAATAAAGAAGATATAGAAATGTTAAATGCCCCAATAACAATCTGTGAAATTGAAAATGTAATTCAAAACTTGCCAACAAAGAAAAGCCTTGGACCTGACGGTTTTACTGCTGAATTCTATAAAACTTTTAAAGAAGAGTTAATGCCTCTACTTCTGAAACTCTTCAATGAAATTGAAAGGGAAGCAGTACTCCCAAACTCATTCCTGGAAGCAACCATTACCCTGATTCCAAAAGCAGAGAAAGACCCAACCAAAAAAGAGAAGTACAGGCCAATATCTCTAATGAACATTGATGCAAAAATCCTCAATAAGATCCTGGCAAACAGAATACAGAGAATTATCAAAAAGATTATACACCCTGACCAAGTTGGATTCATCCCAGGGATGCAAGGATGGTTCAACACACGTAAATCAATAAATGTTATACACCATATTAACAGGCTTAAGGACAAAAATCATATGGTCATCTCTATTGATGCAGAAAAAGCGTTTGACAAAATACAACACCCATTTAAGTTCCAAACCCTACAGAAGATCAGAATAGAGGGTCTGTATCTCAAACTAATAAAAGTTACCTACGAGAAACCTTTAGCAAGTATCACAGTAAGTGGTCAAAAATTGAAACGTTTCACGCTAAGATCAGGAACAAGACAAGGATGTCCTCTCTCACCACTTCTGTTCAATATAGTTCTGGAAACATTAGCCATAGCAATTAGGCAAGAGAAAGAAATAAAAGGAATAAAGAATGGAAAAGAAGAAGTTAAATTGTCATTATTTGCTGACGACATGATACTCTATCTAGAGGATCCTAAAAACTCAATTAAAAAACTGGTGGAACTAAACGCCAATTTTAGCCGCATAGGTGGTTACAAGGTCCACATTCAAAAATCAATAGCCTTCATATACACAAACAGTAGAACCACTGAGAGAGAAATTGGAGAGTCAGTCCTTTTCACAATAGCACCAAAAACAAAAAAACTAAACAAAACTAAACAAAACCTAGGAATCAATATAGCAAAGGAGGTGAAAGACCTCTACTCTGAAAATTATAGCACTCTGAAAAAGGAGATAGAAGATGATATCAAAAAATGGAAAGACAGGGCCGGGGAGTTGGCTCGGTGGTTCTGGCGCCTGTCTCGCAAGCGCAGGGACCCGGGTTCGATTCCCCGGTAACCACATAACAATACTGGATGTGGAGACTCACACCCAGCAGCAACCAGTACCACATACCACAGTGCCGGGCGTGGTGGCTCATGCCTGTAATCCCAGCACTCGGGAGGCAGAGGCAGGAGGATTGTGATGTGAGTTTGAGACTGAGCTCAGGGCCAGCCTGAACCACAAAGCGAGACCCTATCTCAAAAAACCTAAAAAAAAAAAAAAATGGAAAGACATACCTTGCTCCTGGGTAGGAAGAACCAATATTGTGAAAATGGCTATACTCCCAAAACTACTCTACACACTCAACGCAATCCCGATTCAAATCCCAACAGCATATTTCACAGATCTAGAGAAAAAAATCCAAACTTTCATCTGGAACCACAAAAGACCTAGAATAGTCAAAGCAATTCTAAGCAGCAGGGACATGGTGGGGGGTATTACAACTCCGAACCTGAAACTATACTATAAAGCCAGCGTGATAAAAACTGCATGGTAATTACAAAGTAACAGACCTGAGGATGAATGGATTAGACTAGAAGATCCAGAAACTACTCCAGATACACTCAGCCACCTTATCTTTGACAAAAGAGCCAAAAATCCTCAATGGAGGAAAGATAGCCTCTTTAACAAATGGTGCTGGAAAAACTGGGCTTTAACTTGCCAAAGACTAAAACTAGATCTAACTCTTTCACCATGTACCAAGCTAAAATCAAAGTGGATAAGAGACCTAAATATTAAAACAGACACTCTAAACCTCCTGCAAAACATGTTAGGTAAAACTCTTGAAGACACTGGCTTAGGGAAAGACTTCATGAACAAAACTTCTATAGCACAGGAAATGGCTGAGGAAATCAACAAATGAGACCTCATTCTTTTAAAAAGCTTCTGCACAGCAAAGGAAACCACCAACAGTGCAAAAAGGCAACCAACAATGTGGGAAAAAATCTTTGCCAGTTGTTCCTCATACAAAGGGCTACTATCTAGAATATATAAAGAGCTCAAAAAAATCAGCCCACCCAAATTTAATGACCCAATTCAAAAATGGGCATCTGAAATGAACAGATATTTTTCAGAGGAAGAAGAGCAGCTAAGAAGCATATGAAGAAATGCTCAACACCATTAGTCATTCGAGAGATGTAGATGAAAACAACATTGAGATTTCATCTCACTCCACATAGAATGGCTGCCATTTCAGAATCAGCCAACGGCAAATGTAGGTGAGGCTGCGGAGTAGGAACCCTTCTCCACTGTTGGTGGGACTGTAGACTCATACAACCGCTGTGGAGATCAGTTTGGAGATTCCTCAAAAAGCCAGGATCGGAGGTTCCATTTGACCCAGCCATTGCCCTTCTCGGTATATACACAGAAGAATTAAAAGACTGATATCACAGTGACATATGTTCACCCATGTTTATAGCAGCCCAATTTGTGATTGCTACATCTTGGAAATAAACCAAGTGTCCATCAACTGGAGACTGGATAAAAAAGCTGTGGTTCTTCTACAGAATGGAGTATTACTCTCCCATAAAAAATGATAAGTTTGAATCATTTATAGTTAAATGGACATACCTTGAGAATATCCTCATAAGTGAAATAAATAGGGCACAGATAGGTACATATCGCATCTTTTCTCTGGTATGAGAAAATAAAGATGTAAATGAGTCCTAGCATTGTATGTTATATATTGTGAAATAGAAAATGTTCAATGTAAAATAGGGTGAAGGGGGAAAAATGATGAGATTGTAAGAAAAAGTAAGGAAACAAATTTTATGTATTAGGGGGGCTGTAGGGTGCGTAGGGCTCTGGGAAAAAATGAGAATTAATTTGTGTCTTATACTGGTACAAATCCCCATTATGGAGTGTAATCATGATGCATTCATATAATGTACCAATAAAGATTAAAAAATAAAAAAAAAAATAGGGCATAGATAGGTACATATCGCATCTTTTCTCTGGTATGAGAAATAAAGATGTAAATGAGTCTTAGAATCGTATGTTATATATTGTGAAATAGAAAATGCTCAATGTAAAATAGAGTAAAGGGGAAAAATGATGAGATTGTAACAAAAAAGGAAACAAATTTTACGTATATGGGGGGGCGGTACAGTGGGTAGAGCTATGGGAAAAAATGAGAATTAAGTTGTCTTATACTGGTACAAATCCCCATTATGGAGTGCAATCATGATACATACATGCAATGTACCAATAAAGATTAAAAAATTTTTTAAAAATTACAAAAATTATTTGTGTTCCTTTCATTTCTGTCTCTGAAGTCCATATGTACAGGTGCCTCCTGCTTCATTTTATCCCAGTGAGTAATGTAATTCATCTTGTCCTAGCCAAGTCCCAAAGGCAAATGGCTTTGAGAAATCAGACAAACAAGGAACTTAAGAAAGTATTCAAAGTTGCGTAATGGAAACAAACTGGATTCAATGGTCTGCAATCATCTAGGTACCTTTACACTCAGGACCAGATCCCCCCAGGTGGGAATGGAACTCTGTCAACACCCAGTTCTGGTTACCCTCTCTTAACCTCACTCCATTCCTTCTCCAAGGCGAAGCTGAACTCAGCGTGCAGTAGTCTTGATATTTAAAATCCTGGGTTCCCGAAGAACGAGTGGCACCAGGGCCTCAATAAACTCTCCTGACAGGAAGTGAGAATGGTTGAAGTGAATGTGATTAATTCTGTTTCAAACCCATTGGTGTAGACTTTCAATAGGACATTTCTCTTTCATAATTAGAAGTAAATAATGGGTGCATGATAAAGTCAAGGTACTTTGGAATTCACCCCTTCGGAGGTAGTATTTAAAGCCATTAGTGTGAATGACATTTCCTCTGCAGAGGATAAAGAAAGGTGATGAGATCCTGAGCATCAGGCACTGAGGAATGTCATGGCGGCCTTTTCCTGGGAAGCTCCTCCTCGGACATTTCCAAACATTTGTCAAAAGAACTCTCAGAAGACTGACTTATTATCTCTCACTTTTTTCACTTTTTAAAATAAAGATTAATGGGTTTCACTCTCCACCCTCCGATTGCTCCCTCACCCCACCCCCTGCTAGTTTTCTATTTCAGGGGAGGTTAATGGCATGTCTTGCTCATATTGATCTCCCCATTACCTGCCCTTATATCCTCCCCACCTTTTATTTTCTTCCTCTTGTCTAAAAAGAATCTCCCTTCTAGTTTCTTGTCAATTTTTTTTTTTTTTTATTCTACATAGAAGAGAGAACATGCAATATTTGTCTTTCTGAGTCTGGCTTATTTTGCTCAAAATAATGATCTCTGGATCCATCTGTCCATATATACATATAGTTATATATGTAGTTAAATATATATATTTATAGTTATGTAGATATAGTTATATAGATATATAGTTATCATAGTTATCATAGTTTTTAGCCATTCGTTTGTCAATGGGCATGTAAGCTGGCTCCGTATCTTGGCCACTGTGTAGCGTGTCACAATAAATACAGGTACGATGGTGTACCTATGTTATGCTGAGCTTAATTGCTGTGAGTATATACAAAAAAAGTAGCATAGCTGGAACAAACAGTAATCCTATTCTTATTATTTTGAGGAAACTCTATACTGATTTCCATTATGGCAATGCTAATTTATTCACATTCCTATCCACAGGAAAAGGTGGTTCTCTATAGCCCTCCCTCTCATTAACACTGTTTTTGTGGTCTTGATCATAGCCCTTATGACAAAGGTGAAATGCAGTTTCAGTGTACTTCTGATTTGCATTTCTCTAGTGGCTAAAGATGTTAAACATTTTTATATGGTTACAAGAGGTGACTAAAAATAATGTTTCAATTTACAAAACTTATTACAGTAAAAGATACATTGCCATTAATCTGTCTTGAAATACTCCCCCTCACTTTAAACACACTGTTTCCATTGGTTTTGCAACTTTCTGAACCAGTTCTGAAAGTTTATTTTTACTTTTATTTTTTTCGAGATGGAGTCTAGCTTTTTTGTAGTTCAGGTTGGCCCTGAGCTCAGCCTTGAACTCACAGCAATCCTCCTGCCTCTACCTCCCGAGTGTTAGGATTACAGGCGTGAGCCACCACACCCAGCCCCGTGGTATGTAGTACCGACTGCTGGTTGGCATGAGTCTCCATACCTGGTATTGTTGTATGTGATTATCAGGGATTGAACCCGGGCCCTTACACTTGCAAGGCATGTGCCAGAATCACTGAGCTAAATCCTCAGCCCTGCAAGTTTTTTTTTATAAACATCTTTAGTTGTGCTGTCATGGCTGCCTTGATATCCTGAATTGAGAATATTTACTTTGTCATTTAGACTTGGAGGAACAGTCAAAAGTCACACGGCACCAGATCTGGTGGATGAGGAGAATGGGGAACTGTAATGTTCCTGTGAGGCTGTCTTTCCATTAGATGATGATCCGCATCACTCGCTACATTTCTAATCAAACTCTGTCAAGACACTGACAAAAGGATTTCCAGAACTGCTTCAGATCGTGGCAAGACTAGTAAAGTCAATGTGTTAGAAGCCAGGAGGAGCATTCTGAGGAGGAGCAATGGTAGTGTTTCTTTTACCCTAGTAACGTTTTTTTTCCATTACCAAGAATTGAACTCAAGACCTTGCTCTTGTGAAGCAGGTGTAGGGAGACTGAGCTAAATCCCTATTCCTCTAACAATATTTTTAAACATCGCTGTATATTCTGATCAGCCTTTTTATTGGTCATTTGTCCTTCTTCTTTTGATAAATGAAGGTTCATGTGACCATTTACTGATTAGGTGATGTGCTTTCTCATAGTCTTTTTCATTGTTTATAGAGCCTAGATATAAATTCCTTGTTGGAAGAATAGTTGGCAAGGATTTTCCTAACCTGTAGGCTCTCTCTTCTAATGGGTAGCTGTTTCCTTTGCTGTGCAGAAACTTTCTAATTTGGTATAGTCCTACCTACTGATTAATCCCATTACTTTCTGTACTACTGAAGTCCTAGTCAGGAGGTCTTTTCCCATGCACAAGGCTTCAAGTATTTCCTTTATGTAATTTCTTTTAGTAATTTCAAACTTTCAGGTTTTATATCTAGATCTTTGGTTAATTTTCAATTGATATTTGTCCAGTATGAGAAGGATCTAGTTACAGAGTTCTACAAGTGGATATCTAGTTTTCTCAGCTGCCTTTTCTTCAACCTGTACTTTTGGTCCTTTTGGCCAGAATCAGATGGGTATACTTGGTGTGTTTGTTTCTGTGTTCTCTAGTCTGGCCCATTGGTTGCAGTCTATGTCTGCACCAGTGTCATGCTACTTCTCTTACTATAGCTTTGTAGAGTAATTTGAAATTACTGCAACACCTCTAGCTGTCCACTGCTCAGAACTGCTTCGGCTGCTTTGGGTCTCTTGTGTGTCCATATGTATTTAGGATTATTCCTCTAGATCTGTGAAGAATGTTATTTGTATTTCAGTGAGGGATGTATTAATCTGTAGATTTCTTTTGGTAATATGGCTATTTTAACAAAATTAATTCTGCCAGTCTATGAACATGGGAGGTATTTCCACCTTCTGGAGTCTTCTTCAGTTTTTCTTGAATTATAGAAATCTTTCAGGTTAGATTGATTCTTAGGTACTTTTAAACATAATATGAATGGAATTGTCTTACTAATTTCTTTCTACATTTTTGGTACATACTAAAGCTATTGATGGATGAGTGTTGATTTTATATCCTGCAACACTGCTGAATTATTTTATCAGCTCTAAAAGCCTTCTGGTAGAATCTCTAGGGTCTCCTAGGTACAGGGTCACCTCATCCACAAACAAGTATGATTTGACTTTTTCCTTTTCTGTTTGTACCCTTTTTTGTTGCCTGATTGCTCTTGCTAGAGATTTATGAGATATACTAAATAACAGTGGTCAGAGTAGTTCCTGAAATATTAACTCATTAATTATGAGCTTTTACACTAAAGGAGAAATGGATAGTGATGATGGCAGAGGAAATCAATGGAAGTTTTTCATCACTGCATGTTAGTTATACAGAATATTGGTTTCTATTTTGGTGTTTCTGTAATTCAGATAACATGCTTTTATCATTCCCTTCCTCTCCCCTTCTCCATTTCCTCTCCCCTTCTCCGACCCCCTTCCTCCTCTTTAATAGCCATCTTACTGTGTTTTCAAGTGGTAAGAATGTCCCTTTATACTGTAGAAATCAAATTTTGGATACATCAAGGAATACATGGAACTGAGATATAGAAATTGCTTCTAATTTAAATTATGAATAATTTTATAAATCGTGCACATTTAAAATATGATTACTTTAAAAATTAAGCTATTTGAAGTATGAAAATTCTTATACTGAGTACAATACTGGTAGCCCAAAATCAAGAATCTTTCTGTATAAAACATTAACCAGACAAAAAGGAATGGGGAGGTATCTTCCTTCATGCTGCACTGAACAATGAGTCAAATGCACAACCATGAATATGTAAAGAAATCTGAAAGAGGGGCCGGGGATTTAGCTCAGTGGTTCCGGCGCCTGTCTTGCAAGCGTAAGGACCCGGGTTCGATACTCAGTAACCACATATGATATTGGGCATGGAGACTCACCCCAGCAGCAATCAGCACCACATACCACGGTGCCGGGCGTGGTGGCTCACGCCTGTAATCCCAGCACTTGGGAGGCAAAGTCAGGAGGATTGCTGTGATGTGAGTTGGAGGCTGAGCTCAGGGCCAGCCTGAACTACAAAGTGAGACCCTGTCTCAAAAAAAAAAAAAAATTGAAAGATACATAGAGAAAAAATGGCACAGTAAGGCACCAAGCCTTGAACATTATGCATCTCAGTCTTGCGTTTAGTAAGACTTGACTCAAAAAGTATTTACATAAAAGATAACCCTCTACACATTATTGTACACTATCTCCATACACCCAATAAAATACAAATAAAATTCAGAAGATGAGAGATTATGACTGAAAAAGCTAATTCTAAGTTTCAATGAAAACCAAACAAGTAATTATACAAGAAAATTCAAAAAGGTAAAATTGTAATTAAACTTCCTAAAACAATGTAGGTCTGGTATCAGAAGATGGAAAAATAAATGAAAAAATGGATTTTTTTCATAAGTAGGCTCTCATTCAAAGAGGAATTAAACATATAAGAAATATGGCACTTCAGATCAGTGAAAAGATTAATTAATTAATTAATAATTCTAAGACACTGCTATCGCTATGTGAAAACATACACACAGATACAAACACACATACAGAGAAAGATGTCTAACTTCTTATAATGAAATAAATGTTAGATGTATCAAAGGTTTAAATGATATAACAATTAGAATTACTCTAAAATAAAACAAAACTTTTATAATTATGCATGGAAAAATCTATGTGGCTATAGAAGGTATAAGTGAAGGATATTTAAAATTTTTTTAATCCTGTATGACTCAAAACACCATAAAACATTTAAAATGAAAAAGTACTGGAAAATATTTGTAACATATGTAATGTAAAAAGAGAATTTACCTAACATGAAAATGGTTCTTATAAATTACTTAGAAATATACTTGCCACCAAACAGAAACATGTACAAAGGCCAAATTTAAAAATGCAAATGACACTGAAACCTGAAAAGGTACTCAACCAGTCATAAACAAATGTACATTAAGGGGCCGGGGATATAGCTCAGTGGTTCCGGCGCCTGTCTTGCAAGCGCAAGGACCTGGGTTCAATCCCCGGTAACCACATAACAATACTGGGTGTGGAGACTCACCCCAGCGGCAACCAGTACCACATACCAGTGCCGGGCGTGGTGGCTCACGCCTGTAACCCCAGTACTCGGGAGGCAGAGGCAGGAGGATTGCTGTGACGTGAGTTTGAGGCTGAGCTCAGGGCCAGCCTGAACCACAAAGTGAGACCCTGTCTCAAAAAACCTTAAAAAAAAAAAAATGTACATTAAAAATACACATATGGCCGGACACAGTGGCATACACAGGTAATCCCGATGTTTATGGGGGGAAGACAAGAGAATCACAAGTCTGAATCTAACCTGGGCAATGTAGTAAGACACTGTCTCAAAATAAAATTTAGAAAAGAGGTATCTTATTGGTGAAGCACTTGACTAAAATGCATGAGGCTCTGTGTTCACTCCCAGCACCATAATCAAACACTACCAAGGGTAACTCACTTTTTACCTATTCTAATAGCATAAGACCCTAAGAATCCACAGGGCAGGCAGGTGTGAGGAGATAGGCCTCATACATTGGTAGGGGTGTATACCAAATGTTTATTGCGTATTGCTAGGCAGTATCTAGTAACTGTAAAATGCATATGTCCTTTGGACCAGCAATTCATGTTCTGGGATTTTATCAACAAATACAATTGCATATGTATGACATAAATACATAAGGAAATGCTTTTATGTGTATGTAAATCTGAAAGGATAAAAATAGCTAAATGTCCATTGACAAGGGAATGGCAAAGTAAATTTTGATATTTTTACAGAATAGAACAGAAATGAGTAATTAAGGACGTGAGAAATTATCTCATTATCTCCCAGGGAAAATGAAGGATGACATGTACTGCTCCTGACATGAGAAGATCTTGACAGCATTTGGAGTAGAAAATATTCAAGAGCATCCTTTGAATGCTATTATTTCCATGTTTTCAACTATGTAACAACTAGCATGGTTTCCTATACTTTGTTTAGAGGTGGATTCACAAGTCATTGGAAAAATATATCAAAGTAGAATTTCGATAAGAAAGTTGGTAAAAAGCATGTCTCTTGGGAAGACAAGAAACAGCTACACACACCAAAGGGATGAGATGTTTCACTTTCTCATAGTGTCTCCCATTCACACCGAGATAGGTCTCTTGAAAACCAGATGGATCGAGTTGGAGAGCGGAATGGGAGGGACAATAAAAGAATTAAGATGTGCCATGAGCAGGTACCAGCTTCCTGCCATTATTGTGATCATTACACCTCTAAACATGTACTAATATAAAAAATTTTAAAGGTTACTTGACATTTTTATTAAACATTTACTATATACCAAAAAATTACATGATTCCAGTAATTATTAAATGTTTTATTGTTTTAGTCCAAGGTTGCAAACATTTACAAACAAAACAGTCAGTTATTGAGTAATATACATATGTATAAACATAACGTGTAGTTCTTATGAATATGGATATGTGTTATGCTTGAGAGTTATTCTTTTACCATAACTGACAAAAATTATATCAGCTGTATCACAATATTTTTGAGGAATAATATTTTCTTCATTTTGTTTTTGGACAGGGTCTCAAGATATAGTTTGGGTTAGCCGTGAACTCATCCTGTAGCCCAGACTAGCCTAGGACTTATGGCAATACTCCTGCCTCAGCCTCTCAGGTACTACAATTAAAGATGCTCTGGAATTACAACCAGGTTCTTACATTTTCTGTTTTACTGAGTACTGGCTATAATAAACAAAGAACACACTGTTTTTCTTTTTCAATATACATTCAAAAGGAGGTGATTCTATAATGTGCTCTGTGTTATGAATATAACACATACTGATTTTGAAAAACAGTGTCTCCAAGTTTTTAAAATTATTTAAGTTAAAGAAATATTCAAACAAGTAACATTTGTATTTTTCTTAGTAACTTACATGGAAATCAGAAAATTTCAGAAGTTATTTCTGAGACAACAAGTGTAGTTAGAAACAGGAAAACAGAATATAATAATAATAGAAAATAAGATGCTACAGAATAGCTATAAAATAAATTATACCTTTTAAATGAGTTACGATATCTAAGCTGTACAGGTTTTTTTAGAATTAAACCAGGAAATTTTACAATAGGGATGACAAAAGAAAAGGTGCTGGATTTTCTCATTAGCAATTTAAAAAAGGATACCTTTTCAAATTTTTAATTTGGAGAAGTTCTTTCAGTGTTCTCTAAAGGGAGAGTGTGTCCTGCAGCCATGGTCACTTCAGAGGCTTCTTGAAATGGAGTTTGTCGTTTCCCAGCAAGCCTTCCAGGTACGCGTCAATCTGCTCCAAGTCGCCCTGGGGGCCACCCTGGAAGACAGCACCCAGGGCCTCGTCAGGAGCAAAGCGGGGGGTGGGAGGGCCTCCTGACAGTGTTCCCTGGGTTCATGTAGGAGGAAACTGGCCTTATGTTTGAATAATGCTTTTAACCTTTCTAAAAGTTTCCTCATTTCATCTCATTTTATGCTCATGAGTGGTAAGGAGTTTGGATCAGCTTTTCTTTAGTGTGAGCTGGTCACTGGTGTTTTCCATTTATTTATTTATTTATTTATTTGATTCAATTACTTGCTGTATTCCTAAAACCAACCCAGGGTCATCCCTCCCTGTTACGGGCTCTCATCCCCATTGCAGATATGCATGATCGGCAGCTGTGGAGGGGTCACTGCGGAGGCTCCTCTTCCCACAGCGCCATCTTCCCCTTCATCTTTGGCTCCCCACCCTGCTCTGTCCCAAGCACTCTGTCCACCCTTTCCCCCTCGCCCTTGTCTCCCTGCTGGGGTAATCTGTGCCTCTCCGTCCTGGGCTCCCTGGCCTCTAACAGATCAAGGGGCATGTGCTCTCTCTTTTCTAATCCATGTCTGTCTCCTTCAGGCCCAATTAAGAAGACAACTTGCTGTCCAAAGGGACAGATGAACAAGAGACTTGTCAGGAAGGAACTTTCAGACACAACCCCAGCTTTGTCACTGCCGCCCACATGTGCAGCACCACCATCCCAGTCTCTCCTCTTCCTGGCTTCCACAAATGTGCCCCAGCCTCACTCCTTCTGCCCTAGGCTGGGGTCTTGCTCCTGTGGATGGGCTTCCATTGTGCTGACGTTCACCCAGATTTCCCAGTGTAGTAACCCGAAGAGGTTCGGTGCCCTCCATGACCCTGGAGGGTCTCAGCCTGTTAGGTTTAGTCTCATCTGAGCTGGTCCTCTCTTCTTAGCTGACTAAATGTCCTAAGTCTTCATGCTCATTGTATGTGTAGCTTCTTCACGTGCCTGACCCACTCTACCTGCTCTGTGTCGGCCTCGGCTCTGTTCCCTGCTCTGTCCTCCCGCAGTTGCACTGGCAGCCAGGGAAAGTACAAATGGAAGTGTCAGGTGTAAAATAATTAGTATGTTTGAGTCAGAACCATTTCAATACTTCTACACTGATTCTAGGTAAAAAGTCTCATACTGTGGTATCTCAAGCCCTTTACATCCTTACCAAACTTGGTGACAAAAGCAAATTTAATAAATATAATTACCTTGGCTATTCTGGGAAGTCCAGGGGTAATGGCACAGAATATCATTTTTTTTTTAATTTAGGGAGTTACCATTCTTTAATATCCCCTAACGAAACGTGGATTTCCATTTTGAAAACAAACAATTTCTAGAAATTCTGTCAGAGTAACATTGGGTTTTTATAATATCAAGTATCCTTGGCCTCGCCAGAGTTCCTTGTTATCAGAACAATCATCCCTGAAAGCCCACCATGGGCCAGGTCCCACAGCAGACCTTTTACGTGTAAACTTATAAACTGCTTAATGCAAACATCTCATCTTACATGTAAACTTTTACAGGCAAACATCAAACTCTTAGAAGTAAAAACAGTCACTGCCCCAAAAGCCACAAGGGCTCCACTCATTGTCACAGCAACGAGGAACTTGAAGAACTGGCTGAAGCGTTGTTGACAGAAGCACAAACACAACTGCCAAAACCTGAAAACAGTGTCAGTTACTCTTTTTATTTATGTAAGTGTGAGGACTCCCTTTCTGGCAATATGGTAAACTCCCATCCTGCAGTGTTCACAGCTGAGATTGAAAAGCAGGCAGCACATACTCTGCACATCCATACTGATACACGGTAAGTTCCCACATCTCTCCCTTCACAAGCACAACAGTCCCTGGTAAATCCTCCAGGCTTCTAAAGGGGCTCAGTCCCCGCACGTTCACACTACACAACCTGGGAAGTCCTGTCTCTGTCCCAGCACCCAAGGTCTATACCTGAGAACTAAAGGCCCCATGCTCCTGCTCCCTAATCTCAGTGTTCTGGTTTGGATTTCTCAGTTTATTTCTGGGACCTACAAAAATACTTTTCCATGTACTGAAAAGCATATATACATATACATACACACACACACACACACACACACATATATACATATACGTGTGTGTATATGTATGTGTGTGTGTATATATATGTGTATATGTATGTGTATGTATATATGTATAAGTACATACAAATAGTATATATATGTAAGTACATACAGATAAACTAATATATTTTAATTTTTGCCATGTCCAGAATTTCTATCTGGTGTCCTAGAAGACAGGCCTTTCTTTATTAGTTTATTACTACAGAGGCTCAATTCTTTATATATTTTAACTGCTTATTTATATTTTATATCATAATATTTTACACATTCTAATATATAAACAAAAATAATAACTCATACTTACATGAATATTTCCTAACCTCTCCAACATCTGTGATATTTGGAGGGCTTATTTTTATTTATTATGATGGTAAGAATATTTTGTTTTCTAAAACAATTGGAAAATTTTCCTGCTCAACACCTTACTGAGGAGATATCAAATGTGTCTTCTACCAAGAGCCTAAGTGAAGACTTTAATGTTTAAAGATAAAATAGATTTTTAAATGCTCAAATATGTAAGTTTATCTACTTTTGATTTCAATATCTTGATGGGGGTCACCAAAGGCTGGATTATATGACTTGTCCAAGGTCAGTAGGCAAATAACAAGAGTAGAAGGATATTTTGCTTCAGATCACACATGCCCCCCAAAGCTCATATGGTTACAGGTGGCGCTTTCAGAATGTGACTGCATCATGGCAGTAGAACCTCATCAATGGTGCATGGCTGCGTGGAACTTTGGGGGCACAGCTTAGCTGGAGGAAGGAGCTCACTTGAGGTGGAGCCTGAAAGGACATACCCTGTCAGCAGCCCTTTCCCCTCTCTGCTCCCTGGCTGCCGTGAGGTGAGGAGCTTTGCTGTGCCACATTCTCACCTTTTCACTATGATGTTTTTGTATCATCACAAACCTAAAAGGAATAGAGCCAGCTGACCATGGACTGAAACCTCTGAAATCATGAAACAAAACCAACCTTTCCTCTTTTAGTTCAATTTTCACAAATTTCTAATACAATAACACAAAGCTAACAGGCTCTTTCCCCAGAATGTTTTTTTTTTTTTTTTAAGACAGGGACCACTGACCCGAAACCCTCCGACCCGAGAGAGGTAAATGGGTAGCTGAAGTTGCCGTGGCTCTTCTTCAAAAGCCTATCTGGAGCAGGAGCGGGAGCCAGGCAGGGTAGTGATTTCTTTTGGCGGGGAGAGGGGGCTGGGGGTGAGGGTAGAGGGTGGGGACGGCTCGCTATGTAGCTGAGGCTGGCTCTCTAGAACTCACTGTGGACCACCCTGTGATCTTCCCCCATCAGCCTCCCTCCCTCCCTAATATCACTTTGGAAAATTTTCCTGATTACCCAGGGGGTCACCTTTATCTTCACCGGAAATATATACAAACACAGACACAAACACACACACACACACACACACACACACACACACACAAAGACTGATTCTGGAGTCAAGTCAAGTACAGTCCAGTCCAGTCCATCTTTTTTTTTTTTTTGAGACAGGGTCTCACTTTGTAGTTCAGGCTGGCCCTGAGCTCAGCCTCAAACTGGCAATCTTCCTGCCTCTGCCTCCCGAGTGCTGGGATTACAGGCGTGAACCACCACATCCGGCACTGTGGTATGTGGTACTGGCTGTTGCTGGGCGTGAGTCTCCACACCCAGTATTGTATGTGGTTACCAGGAATCGAACCTGGGCCCTTGAGCTTGCAAGACAGGAGCCACAACCACTGAGCTAACTCCTCGACCCCACCACCGGACGTATTTTCACCCAAAATATTTCATCACTCACCAGTTGAAGTTTCTGTAATAATGCTGCCAGTTTTGTGCGCAGAGTGTTCAGCTTATTTTCAGTATGTTTTATTTTCTGTTCACTTTGTACGACAGAGACTTCATTAAGTATTCCTTTTCTAGTTGCATCATAGATAACGGATTGTATTCTTCTTTTCATATTTTTTTCATATTGGACCATATAAACATTCTGGACCTGTGAATGTTTTTTAAAAACAGTGTATTTTTAAAATGTTACTATTTTTGCTAATATCACGAAAACATTTTATAGGCCAACTCTGCACAAGTTTCTCAAGGGTCTGTTCAATACTGAAGTGTGACAGCCAGTCTGATCTGTTGATATCCTTAAGGAACTCTGAAGGGGAAATGTATAATATTCCAGTAATTACAAGGATTGCATAGACACAAAAAAGTAGACTCAGAAACCATTTCTTTGGAGTGAAGAAGGAATTCTGTGAAGGTTGAGTTTGCTCTCCCAGCAGTGGTACAAAACTACTCAAGGCTCAAAGTGGGCAGGTTACTATGATTCATTCTTATTCCACAGCATCAGCAGCTCACAGGTAATGAAGGGTGGCCCAACACCTGGGCTCTCTTTAAAAAAAACCTGCAGCGTCCGTGAACACAGAAGCTACAGAATGAGGAATGCGCCTGCCTCTCTCTTTGGGATTCTTCATCCTGATGCAGACGCACATGTTACACATGTGCCCTTTGCACGTCCAGGGGTCTTGGCTGTTTTCCAGGATAGGATGCTGTGCCTGAGCCCTCTATGAAGTAGAAAGAGGCAATGGAGAAGGCAAATGCTTCCATTTTAGAGTGACGTTAATTGCTTGAGTCAATATTTTTAACAGGAGATAGTCTGAGAAAAGAAATATGGGGAAAATCCCATTTTGATCAATATTTTTATGTTTTTGTAATAAGGCACTTTCTGTGTTCTAATATGATTAGGTGGCAAAGAAAAGTGTAGGGCAGCCCCGCGTATCCTCTTGGGCCCATCCTGCCCCCCACTGCCACCTTCCATCGCATCTGCCAGTTGGTGCAGACTCTCCCCATGGACTGCCATGTCACCACTGTCAACCCCACTGTTCTCATGAGTCTTTTCTCTCTGTAAAGGCCTTTGAACAAATAATATCATTTCTATCTGTAGTTCTGTTTAATAAGCACCCACTGACAACTTCATAAATTCCAATATACTGAATTTAATTATAGGTGATACAAAAACACATATGGTTGGCCTTATCCCCCAGAACTTTCTAGTTGACACCATGAGCTAGGACAAGTATGCACATACATCTTAATGGAGAAAAGGCACTGTGCCCCCAAGTAAGGCTCACATACTATTAGTTAAGAGGAAGGTGAGAAGTTGCTGTTTAAGGATAGTAAGTCTTGATGTACAGTGTCTGACCTGGATTTAGGTAGCTAATTTACCTTCTGATTATCAATGAAGAGGAATATGTGGAAGCCAGGAGCAACTAAAGAATCAGTGTTTCCACACTGGCAAACACTGACCATGAGTACATGAGTGAATTACAGAATATTAAAGGTAAGATTAATTCTGGCATTTGTAGGTTTTCTGTAAAGACATCTTAGATTGTTAGAGCCTTAAACTTCCTAGAAGCTTTGCAAGGCACCAAAAATCAGACAGACTCAGACTCTCAACGTTGAATGCAATTATAATGTGTATTCATGATGTACCAATAAAGATTTGAATTTTAAAAAAAAAAGGACCCAGGAGTGTGCCTCAGAGTTGTAGCTGCAGTAGCTCTCTTAGTGCCAGAGGCATCCAAGCTGACTTTAGGCAAAGATCTTATTATATGTATACCTCATAATGTGGCAAGACTTCTTTCATCTAAAGGGAGCATATGGTTATCAGACCTCCAGCTTCTTAAGTACCAGACCCTGCTTTTAGAAGGGTCAGCTGTCCTTCAAAATGAGATGGCATTAGATATTTTAACTGCAGCCCAAGGGGGTGCTGGTGCAATTGTTAAGGCTAAATGTTGTATATACATCCCTGATCCATCCACAAGTATCTCAACTGAAGTACAAGATATCACATGAGAGGTTAATGCTATGTCAGATTCTAACTGTGGACTTTCTCCTTATCTACTCTGGGGGAAGCTACCATAGGTTCCTCCTGGTGTAAACAACTGCTGGTTATATTCATAGTGATCCTGTTGGCCTTACTGATCAGTCCATGTCTTTTTGCCTTTGTCTCCTCCAGACTCGAGGTGGTGTGCCTACCTAAGATAACAATACATGGAGTCTGAGTCTATCAAGGGTCTTTAGACAGACCCTCTATAGAGCGACCCTGACTGCCAATAACAACTATGACCTTCTCCAGCTTGAAGAAGTCAGATCGGTCTTCTCCCATTGCCCCTCATGGCAGTCTGGGGTACCTCTTCAGAGTGGGAGAATATTACAGGTAGAAGAGCTAGTTACAAATATGGCAGATAGGGCAAGCCCTTGGAAAAACTCAAAAGAAAGAAGATCATTATCAAAGGTCAAGGACATAACTCCCAGATGACAGTGACTGATAAGGCCTCATTCTCCTAAATAACTAAGTTGATAGGGAGTCAAGATCCAGATCCACTCTCTCCCCCATGAATGCAGTAATTACAAATTTCATGGAGTAAAGGGCCAGGAATTTGGCCCACCTGGGATCAAAAAGACCCTATATGACTTGATTTCTCATTGGACCCCATTTGATCAAGATTGCTTAAACAACTATACTTGTGTTTCCATTGGTTTGGCCATTTTTTAAAAATCTTATTGGAGGCCCCTATTTTACCCATTGGTTAACTGTAATTTGTCCACTTCCTTAAATCTTTTTGGAAGCCCCTACTTTGAGCCCACCTCACCTTGTGATTTTTGCCCATAAATTCACCCTGCAAAAAAGCAACTCTGTGTTACCCACCTTTCTGGGTTCCCCCTTCTGTCTCTCTCCAAAGCTTTCTTTCTCAATAAAATCTTCCTACTTAAACCTCCAAAAAAGCCCAGAGGTGACCTCTCCCCTAGGTTGAAGGTGGAGTAGGGTAAATAATTCAATTCAGCTGGGACAAGGAGGGCAGGACATAGATGGTTCGGGTGTGATCAGCACTTTTTTTCAGTTTCTAGAAATCTGGAAGTTTACAGCTTTAGCCATCCTCATTAATGGTAGCCAAGAAATATTTTTTAAAACTAACAGCAATGATAAAACAAATATCATGAAATAAAAATATAAAATATTAAAAATATCACTATTTGGAAGGACAGATATATTTCTCAACATAAAAAGGAACAAGCTACTGACACCTGAATGGACCTGAAATGATACTAAATGAATAAATGAGGTGAAATATCCTAAACCATGAGACCCCACCTCTACAGTTCTCCTGATGTGGCAGATGATGGTGATGAAGGAAAGGCCAAGAGGTTGCTGGGAATCAGAGGCAACAGTGGGGGCGAGGTGAATGTAAGTGTACAAGGGTGGCACCAGACATGTGTGCCGATAGACATTCTGTATGCCAATTTACACCCATGCTAAAACCACACCCGTACATTTTTAGCAGTTTTAATTTTCTGGCTTTCGTGTTCTATAATAATTACACAAAATGTGAGCAAAACGTTTCCTCCAGAAACTGGGTCATGAATACATGGGATCTCTCTGTACTACTTCTGCAATTTCCTGTGAATCATACCTCATAGGTCTCAAAACAGTCTTGCAAAATTAAAAATAAAAAGACAAAAGCAGAAGCAAATCCCAGCACTGGTAACAGACTATGACATGACAGACTATGACACGAAGCACGTTACATTCAAAGTCATATTCATCTCTCAAAATTCACCCTTTAATAACGAGCAAACTCTGTTTCCTTCAAAGACTACAATCCAGTTTCCTGATGTGTTCTCCTTTTCTTAGGCTGAACTCTCCAGGAAGAGTTTATAAAAGGTAATAATTTTCACAGTTTCTAAATCTGAGTAAAAAAGACATCTCATTGTATTAACATTTTAATTAAGATGAGAAAAGAATTTTAACTAGTCACAAGACTTTAGGTCTGCTGGTTCGACTCATTTTTGTGAGGTATTTGTGATGATCAAAAATGCAATTCTTTCCACACTCCATTAATTCAGAACAGAAAGAAAGGATATTCAAGTGAGATTTTTAATTTTCTATCTTGAATTTAGAAAGCTCGAATCTAGCATCTGTGCACCTCCAGAATCCTAACAAGTCTGCTTAAAATAAGGAGGATCTACAACACCTACAGACTATGCACCATGCCTATGGGGATCTGCATAGGGACAGTCTGGCACAAGAATAGAAATGATCAATGCTGATTGAATGCACAAATGTTAAGATTCAGATGCATCCAAAGGTACTGAATGCTGCTGGGATACATTATGACTAATCTCACTCTGTAATCTAGTTGAGGGAAAGTGAAACATAAGAACCTATTATAATACAGTAAGGGAGAGGTTCAGGTTTGGCTAGGACAAGTGCACCACATGCCTATTTCCTGAGCCTGATGGTTGAGGCTTGACTCCCTACAGGCCTCGAGACCCTTAGGAGCTTGAGCACACTCGCACCCATGCATTGAGCCTTGCTAGTGGCCTTCTTGACACCGCCACCTGCTCTGTTTCTCATCCATGGCCCCAACTCCCCCATAGCCCTGCTCGTGTCACACAAGCCCTCCTGCTCACAGAATTTCCTTATTAGGCAAGACCTTAGGTTAGCCAATGAACCCTCACCCCTTCTCAGCCCTCATCACGCCCTCTGACTGGATGTATAAATACATGTAAGCTTCATTAAAAGCAAAAGTGTACCAGAAACCTTCTCCAGGGTCTGCGTCGTGACTCTGCGCCTCACCCTCCCTGACCAGGAACTTCACTACACTTCACAAAGACAACAATACAGCGTCAAAATATTAATGAAGTGCTGGGGATTTAGTTCAAGTGGTAAGGTACCTACCTACCTTGGAAGCACAAGGGACTGAGTTCAGTCGCAAGTACCAGAAAAAAAAAGTTATGAAAATAAATTTAAGTTTCTTTCACTGGCCAAGGTCTTCAGGGATGACAGTGGACAACTATTGTGGGGCATTACAGTGTGGGGAAAAGTTCAGACACAGTACACATAGGCCGGAGCAATATCGGGCTGCTCATTTTGGATTAAATTGATGGCCTGTGAGTGGAAAGAATAAAGGGTGCTGGTTCACAGGTAGTGAAGAGCCACCGATGCTGCACCTACACTAACAGTTATGACAACTATGACACGAGTCAAGGTGAGGTGATGTATACAGACTCCTCTCTGGTTTTGATGTGGCTCAGTTTATTAAAGTACACACCTTAAAGCAACTTGCATACATCTGTCCTCTCTGTGCACTTCAAGAAATGATCTGCAGGCTGGGGATTTAGCTCACAGCCTACCTTGCACAAAGGCCGGAGCACCACTAAAAAATGAAAAAAGAAACAATATGTGTGAATTTGTTATTTGTGTTCAGGAATGTTACTGTGTTTTCAGTGTTGATTTTTTAAAAATTTCAAATATTTATTGGAACATTATACATACACATCATAGTCACTTTCAGCATCGAGAATTTGTACCAGTACATATGACATGACTTAATTCTCTGTACCCAGCTAAACTACTGAATTTAACTATTAAATCTACAGGTCTTTTGGTGGAGTTTTGGAGTTTTCTATGTAGAATATCATGTCATCTACAAATTGTGGTATTGTAACTTCTTCCTTTCCCATCTTTATTCCATTCATTTCCTTTTCTTGTTTAATTGTTGGCTAATGTTTCCAGAACTTTGTTGAATAAGAGTGGTGACATGTTATGATGTGTATTCATAATGTACCAATAAAGATAAAAAAATTTTTTAAAAAAGAGTGGCGACATGGACTTCCTTGTCTTGTTCTTGATTTTAGAGTGAAAGCTTTCCATTTTTGTCCATTTGGTATGATGTTGGTAAAAAAGATGGCTTTCATCAGACTGATGTATAGACCACCCATTCCAACTTTCTGTAGAGTTTTTAAGGATAAAGGGGTGCTGGACTTTGTCAAATGCTTTCTCTGTATCTATTGAGATGATCATGTAATTTTTGCCATTTGCTCTCATGATATGATGTATTACACTTGATTTTTATTATGTTGAATTATCCTTGCTTGTACCAATAAAATTAAAATTTTAAAAAGAAATTATATTTTTGGTTTTTATAACCACTCACCTAAAACTATCAATCACCCAACTAATTCTTTCTTAGAGAAGTCATTATTCCATCTGTTATGTATCTCACTTTCAACAGAAGTTTCCGGTCTTAACTGATAATCTTGCTTTGGTCCTTTGAATCTCATTTGCCCTGAATATTAGAAAGTGTCTAATCATCATCTGTGCTAACATGGCTCACCCTGAATAAGCATGGATCGTTCTCACTGTGGCCTTCAAGACCCAGACACTTCCTTTTATCACTAATAATGTATACACTAAAAAGAATTAGAAGTAGTGTAATTGAGTTCTAGTCTATACAGTAGATATTGTGAAACAGGAAATATTTAAAAAAGGAAATAGGATTTAGGAGTAAATAACAAGGGGGAAAAGAATGTGATAGTATTGTAAAAAAGGAAACACAGCTTATGTATATAGGCAGTGGGAAAGTTGTGGGGGGAATGGAAAAAAATGAGAATCAAGTCATGTTATATACTGCTACAAACTCTCAATGTTGAGTACGATGATGATGTATAAAGTAGTAATAAAAATTTGAATAAAAAAGAATTAGAAATAGATATGAAAAGGCATACATATCTTGGTTAAACTATGTTTGAAAACACAATTCTCACAAATGTCTAACCAATAGATAAAGACATGTAGAAAGATACAGGTCTTGATAATTCTTCAAACTGACTGGAATGGGCTTTCATTTAAGATCATCAATTAATTCTTGCTGGGCACTAAGCAAATCTTTCTACCTCAAATAAAGATTTCACCATACCTTGAGGATATCCTCATAAGTGAAATAAATAGGGGACAGATAGGTACATATCGCATCTTTTCTCTGGTATGAGAAAATGAAGATGCAAATGAGTCCTAGCATTGTATGTTATATATTGTGAAATAGAAAATGTTCAATGTAAAATAAGGTGAAAGGGGACAATGTTGAGATTGTAACAAAAATAAGGAAACAAATTTTATGTATATGGGGGGGTGGTAGGGTGGGTAGGGCTATGGGAAAAAATGAGAATTAAGTTGTGTCTTATACTGGTACAAATCCCCATTGTGGAGTGCAATCATGATGTGTATATTTAATTACCAATAAAGACTAAAAAAAGAAAGAAAGAAAGAAAGATTTCACTATTAGCATGTTCGCCATATGTGACGATATAATGTCAAGGTCTCTAGAAGTTCAAGCAATGCTTCCTCCCCAGTAGGCTAAGAACTTGAAACATACCAATTGCAAGTAACATGTTCAAACTCCATACCCAGTGTCAAGTATTAAAATCTCTATAAGAATAAAGTGGGGTGGTAGAATGAAGAAAACTTTAGAGTAGGACAAATCTGGATTGAAATTTCAAATCTAATACTTTCACGATAACATTACTAATTATCTTAATAAGTTTCCATTTCCTTGTTACCAAGATGAAGACAGTGGTTATTAACTTCCCCAAATCGTAAGAGTTAAAAGAAGTAGCACACAAAATAAGATTATCACCTGGTGCTAACAGTTCTCAGTCATGGTTTTATATTAGTTGATTAAAATAACAGTGCTAATGTATGGTCAAAATGTACTGAAAGTAAACTGTCTTTTATGCTAAGAAATACTGACACAAGTCATTAAACTAAAAATTTTTAATTACCACATTTTCAATAAAACATTCAGCAAATAAGTAAATTCATTTTTCAGTTAAGCAGTAATGAGATACTAATGTGAATCTTTATTCCTGTTTTTTGTAACTTGTGATATCCACTAGGCACTCAGCCCGAAACCTAAGAGGCAAATATATCCACAAGGCCTATTAAATTCAGGTACACTCCAAAATTTAAATACTTTTGTGATTCTGACTTTGTTAGCAAGAGCCTGTTTCAATTCCTAATCTTCATTTCAAGTGTGCATAGTTAAGTCTTTTGGAATTCACAATTTTTTTCACTTCTAAAACAAGGATATTAAAATGAATACCATTATCTACAAAAGAGACAAATCAAGTGCACTGCCCACCTCTGTATTTTGTGCATTTTAAGACTAACCTCCTAGTCTGAACAGTTTTCATGTGAATGTAAGTTTTCCACAAGATGACTATCAGCATGAGCATGTGCAAGAAGATGCTAGTAATGTACGTGCTGGTGATGGAACTGGTGTACACATTTGAAAAGAGATAAGTGTCAGTGATATCTAACTGCTCAGTACTAATCCTGAGGCCATAAAAGTTCTAGACTAGAAACCAAATGATGACTGGGCACTTCCACGGTCATCTCAGCTCTGACATTAATCCTGCATGTGAGATTGTTATTGCAGCTTTCTCCAGTGAAAAATGAGGGAATTAAGGGTATTTATATTTTTGAGCTATGTCTGTGATAGAACTGAAGTACACTGAAGAATTATTTCCACCACAAAATCTTTTTTAAAACTAAATAAGGGTAATGGGAGGAGAAAACAGAGGATGAACAAAGGAATTAAGATGAGCTATGCGTATGTACCAACTTCACACAAGGAGAATAAACATGTACTGCAGATGTAGGTATAGATAGATAAGCAGACAGAGACGGACAGATAGATACATACATACATATACATATGTACATAGATCCAAAGTGAGAGAAAGAACAATTGTAGTAAAACACAAACATATATTAATATCAGAAAATATAGATGGTTTGAGACTATGCAAAATTTTCTTAAAATTATTTTCTTATGTTAGTATTAATTACTTTTATAACTACTTTTATCAAGGAAAATCATAAACCTAAAATTTCCTGATATGACCAAAAATGCACAGAGATCAGAATGTCTGAAATAATTTAAAACCTTATGATTTCTGCTTAGGCTACTGTTTCAAGTATTCAGTGATTATATTTCTTGAAGACTAAGAATATCCTCTTTACTTTTCAAAATACAGTCCTACTGTAAATGTTTCATAATGTTCATGTTGTGTGCAATTTTGTATTTTAAAACTCAAAAAGATATTGCTTCATGACATCTGATATTCTACACATTAATCTAAGCCTTGATAAGTAATGCAAATTTGATTTCCTTTTAAACCTAAAATTTAGAAATATATATTTCTCCTCTGGAACACAAGGTCATTTAGATTATAAATGGCTACACAGACAGGAAGCTTACCTGGGTGAAACACATTTTCAGCTTTTTCCTTGTCTGCTCTGGGCATTGCTCCATCTGTTTTCATAAATGATAATAGAACAGAACATTAGCATTATAGAGTGAGTTGTCTGTAATACAGTTATATCATGTAAGTATCCAGCGGGAAAAAAAAATCAAAGCCTAAAACTAGCCAATATTGATACTCTTGAGTCTTTTAAATGTAGGTACAATTAAATTAACTAACAAAATTATACGCCATTTCACTAAAAAGTAACTAAGGCAGTATTTACAAATAAATATGGCATGACTGAAAACATGCTGATTAAAAAATCAAATGGAAGGAAAATTAAATTATAAAATAAATATTCAGAATGTAACATGTATAAGGCAGTTGGAGTCTGGATTTCTTGGAAAAGACTGGCTGAAAAACAGACTCTGAGTTATTGGCCTATGGAATAGTACTAAAAGTCAGAGACTAGGGCCGGGGAGTTAGCTCAGTGGTTCCTGCGCCAGTCTTGCAAGCGCAAGGACCCGGTTTTGATCCCTGGTAACCACATAACAATACTGGGTGTGGAGACCCACACCCAGCAGCAACCAGTACCACATACCACAGTGCCGGGCGTGGTGGCTCATGCCTGCAATCCCAGCACTCGGGAGGCAGAGACAGGAGGATTGCTGTGATGTGAGTTTGAGGCTGAGCTCAGGGCCAGCCTGAACCACAAAGCGAGACCCTGTCTCAAATAAATAAATAAATAAATAAATAAATAAATAAATAAATAATAAATAAGTAAAAGTCAGAGACTATATGAAGTAACCTAGAAATAGCACTTAATAGAGAAAAGAATGTGGTCAAAGAACAAGAGATCAGGCAGCACAGTGAGAAACCAAGCAGAGAAAGTTGCCATAAAAAAGATGAGAGAGGTGGAGGCAAGAAAATGGGACGTGTGCTGTCATGGAAACCATGCCCACAAAAAGGCTCTAGAGAAAAAGTGGGCAGCTGGGTGGAAGGGCACTGAGAAGTCAAGTAATCAAGTGACTACTACACCTATCAGGTGAACACTGTCTACACCACTATCAGATGTTTCTGGTGAGCAGGACAGGAGCGGTACTGGTTAAGAAATGAGAGTCCCACGGGAGAAGAGAAGAAGGTAAAGAAGCAGAAGCAATAAGTTACAAAACCACAGATTTGCCCCAGGACCAGACTAAGGCAGATGGCAGCCCTGCCTGATGAACAATGTGTGTTCTTTTCATTGACAGATCTTCCATCAGGTCCACAAGCAGTCCTGCACATGGAGGGGGAGAAGGTCCCCGCAGTCCTGCACCACCTTGGCTCCTCCTCCACCAGGAGCAGCTCCTCTGGCTCCAAAAGGTGCAGCTTAGCCAGTGTCACCTCAGACTTTGGGGCTGAGTCCCACGGGGACTAGCTGATGCTCAGGAGGACAAGCTTGTGATCCCCTTTGCACCCCAACTGAATGACTGCGGATTCTTTCCTGTCAGACGTGGCACTGTCCCCATGAGGAAGTCTAGGAAGTATGGACTTCGTCTTCCTGCATGATGCTTTAGTGATTCTAGCAAGACTAGAGCTCTGGGACCATGCAGTCCTCAGCTCATCTCCTCTCGACGGGCACAGAAGCCAAGTATCTGAGGAGGAGGAACTCCGGTGCAGGAGGCGGAGGGAAGCCAGCAGCTTGTTTGATCTCTGAAGTGAACTGTTCTCAGTCTGTAAGATTTTCTGCACTGTATTTTATCCTTGACTACAACGGTTCCATGAGCATTGTCACTGTGAGTCACCCAGGTGGTACAAAGATCCTCATCTTTATAAACTGCTCCCAGTCCTCTGACCTCTAGCCCTTTACAGTTTTCTACCCTGAAGATTAAATTCAGGTTAATGTCATTCCCTCAGAGTTCCAAAAGGGGGAACTTACCTCAATACTTGTTATCAGTTCTTCCACAGGTGCACAGTTAAATTCTGGTGACAGCAGGTACTTAGGGGCAAAATACAGAAGAACTTCCCTAGGATACAAGCACAGCAGAAATAGGGATCTCCTGGGACACGCAACACTGCATTTACCCGTTAGCACTGGGTTTATCTCCTCGGGTATTAACCATCCTGACAAGGATGAACAACAGCTCTTCCCAAATATTTCATTTTTCCCAATGATACACTGAGCTCTCTGCACATAGGGCCATTTGAGGCTCCCTGGAAGGGCTGGTCACAGCCTGTGAGGTCTCGTGAGACCTTGTTTCCTTTTCCATTCCTCTCTTCCCTTTAGTATAGGTGCTGCTGAAATGAGCACTGCTACTTTTTCTTTTCCTTTCTTTTAATAAATTTTTCTTTTATAATAGATGTACAGGGGCCAGGGAGTTAGCTCAGTGGTTCCGGTGCCTGTCTGGCAAGCGCAAGGACCCGGGTTCGATTCCCCGATAACCACATACCTATACTGGGTGTGGAGACTCACACCCAGCAGCAATCAGTACCGCATACTACAGTGCCAGGCGTGGTGGCCCACGCCTGTAATCCCAGCACTTGGGAGGCAGAGGCAGGAGGACTGCTGTGATGTGAGTTTGAGGCTGAGCTCAGGGCCAGCCTGAACCACAAAGCGAGACCCTGTCTCAAAAAAACCTTAAAAAAAAACAAACAAATAATAGATGTACACTGCAGAGAACTCAGTGTTGCAAAGTTTGTGGAAGAAAATAGACTGGCTACAAGATTGCTGATTCTTTTTCCCAAGAAAGTGAAAAAGTTTAACTTTGCAGAGCAATTCTTTTTACTGGGGCCTTCAGGATTACTCTTTGAAATCGCACATGTATGTATCCTGCTCGTTCTAAGTACACTCACCATGGTGCTGTTAAACTTTTCTAGAGTCAACCATGTAGATAACACATTTTGTTAAGTTTCAGCATTGCCCGAGCTTCAGTTATTAGCCTGGCTAAGGAGACAAATAGGGTGAGAATAGAAGAAAATGGACTTTGGGAGTCTGCGATAAGCTGAGACCCAAGGACACTGAAGAGAAGCTGCAAGTTGAGTCTCTGAGAAAGAGAACAGAGAGAGACCTTATGATGGGCCCGTGAGTCAAGAAAGACCAGGAGTCTGCTGAAAAAACCACCCCTGCTCACCCAAAACCAGCCTCTCTTTGCGAATGCTGTCCTTTGCCATGGTGACTATACCTTTTTTTGTGTTTAGATTAAAAGCAAACAAGCAATTATCTATGAATGTCCTCTTGGATAAACCAATATGTAAGTGACATTAGTTGGAGAAAAGGTGATGGGCCAGGTAGGGGAGGAAAAAGTTCTGGATTAGTTTTGGATTATTTTCAATTAGTCATCTATGCCTCAAACTCTACACTAAAAATCATCTATGATGGGGTTTATATTTCTATTAGTGGGTAGGTGATACAGAGAAACTATTTAAAAATTAAACACTATTTCATATAGAAAAGTTTTACTGAAATCACACCAGCTCTTGCAATTTTCCTTCTTTTTTTTTTTTTCTGACCTCATTAATTCCATGACATCCTTGAACCTGTCTTAAAAAACACAGCTTTTGTTCTATGGCTCCTTAGGGAGCCTGGCATTGTGCCTCCAGCAAAGAAACCAATGCATTCTTACTACAGTGATTCGAACCAGCGAAAAATACTGACTGTGATGAACAGTTGGTAGAGCACGAGAACAAAGTCCTCTGAAGGAAGTGATCACCCTTTATAAAGCTTAGAAATGCGCCAAAAACTCGTCTGTTTGCTGCAAACATAACTTCATGTAGTGTTTAGGAAAGCCTCAGGATTGAAGAGTGATTTCTGCTTTGAACTTTCCTGGTTCCTGACTAGTAAGGGCACCTTTCCAGTCACACCCAGGTGGATCCCCCGTCATCCTTCTTGGTCTCCCTCCAAGACTAATTTTTTTTTTTTTTAGGTTTTTTGAGACAGGGTCTCACTTTGTAGTTCAGGCTGGCCCGAGCTCAGCCTCAAACTCACATCACAGCAATCCTCCTGTCTCTGCCTCCCGAGTGCTGGGATTACAGGCGTGAGCCACCACGCCCGGCACTGTGGTATGTGGTACTGGTTGCTGCTGGGCGTGAGTCTCCACGTCTAGTATTGTTATGTGGTTACCAGGGAATCGAACCTGGGCCCTTGTGCTTGCAAGACAGGCACCGGAACCACTGAGCTAAATCCCTGGCCCAAGACTCCCTAATATTTGGCCTTTTACTTTCTTCTAAATAGAGTCACTGCTAACTAGTTTCTCCCTCAAGGGTTCTGTCCCAGAAGACTGACTAGAGAGAAAGATAAATTAGCCTCTCTCAGTCTTTACACAGACACACGCACATACACACACACACTTTTTCCTGCCAAATTAATTTAGGGAAAAAACTGAGATACTGTTTAAAAAAAAATGTAAATAACAAAGACTGTACATATAGGATTTTTAAATAGATGTTTAAGAACTCTAAAATTTTCTTCACTTATTGGCTTGTGTCCCTTTCTTCTACTGTATTCAATGATGCTTTTTTTTTTTTTTTTGGTCTTGGGGGGTACATCTCATTAAACCTCACTCCTACAATGCGCTTTATTTTCTTTTGAGCAGCTGTAATAATATCATAACCCATACTAGGTCCTTTAAGGAGGTGAGCTCAATGAAATAAACTTTAGGAATAAACCAGTGTTCACTCACTAATAACCCTACAATCGAATCAATGCTGTGTATTCTGGGGGGCCCTAATCCAAGTGTGAATGTCTCATCGAGGAACAGCCTTTCCTCTAATGCATTTATTTACAATTCTACACCTGGACTTGATGATAAAATGAGGAATTTATCTTTTTTTTAATTCAAGTTTTAATTGGTACATTATGAATACACATTATCACATTCAACACTGAGAATTTGTATCAGAATATGACACGACTTGATTCTCATTTTTTTCCCATTGTCTCTTGAAACATAAACACCCTAAAACTTCTTCCAGAGTTATTACTTTTTTAAGACCTTAGCTAGGATGCTCATGTCAGTCGTATTTTTGAGTCTATAGCCGTATCTGCAAATGTGAATTAGAAATTTTACAGGGTTTGGCTCTGGAATTTCTCCTGGCTTGCTGTGCAATGCAAGTGTTCCCAGTTGAAGTTCTGGGAAGTGACTGAATCATGAGGGCTCTGATCTGACAGATGAATTAATCCACTGATGGACTCATAACTTACCGGGATACTGGGAGATAACTGGAACTGTAGGAGGGAGGGCTTAGCTGGAGGAAGTAGTCAACAGTGTGTCTTTGAGGGCATATCACTGTCCCTGGTCCTTCCTCTCTTTCTCTCTGTTTCTTAACTGCTGTGAGGTAAGCAGCTCTGTTCTGCCACAGCCCCTCAGACTATACTACCTTGCCACCATAGAAAAGCAATGGGGCCAGCTGACTATAGACTGAAACCTCTGGAATCGTGACCCAAAATAAAGTTTTCTTCCTTGAAATTTTTTATTCTCTGTATTCTATCACAGGAAAAGCAGGCCAACATGGCGTTCAATGAAGTGAACGAAGATAGGAAATCAGCACTGGCTCTATAAATAATGGCCACATTTTGAGAAGTTCTAGTCTTTTCCCTTTCACTTAAGTGTCATACTCCTTTCTCAATTAAGAGTGCTCTCTTAGGGCTGGGATTTAGCTCAGTGGTTCTGGCGCCTGTCTTGCAAGCACAAGGACCCGGGTTCGATCCCCAGTTAATCACATACCATACTGGGTGTGGAGACTCACCCCAGCAGCAACCAGTACCACATACCACAGTGCCGGGTGTGGTGGCTCACGCCTGTCATCCCAGCACTCGAGAGGCAGAGGCAGGAGGATTGCTGTGATGTGAGTTTGAGGCTGAGCTCAGGGCCAGCCTGAACTACAAGACCCTGTCTCAAAAAAAAAAAAAAGAGTGCTCTCTTAATTAAAATTCTAGGAAACGTCTCTGACTCATAGTCACAGGATTTCACATGTTCTAGACATGGATGGCATGGGAAGGGTTACTGAGAGACAGCTGACTCTAGCTATTTTATAAAATCAATAACCTAGTTCATTACCTTAGTCTTGGCTAAGGAAAAGAGCAAGTTTTCTGCCTGTGGTTGACCAAGACTCTTTTCTCTAACCCAGTCAATACAAGGTTGGGAAAAGATGAGATGGCATGGTTTCGTTTCCTAAAGCCAAGAATCCAGTGATGGTTTGGATGGACACAGCTGGTAGTATATTTATATTTGTGGTCTTTTCTTTTACTTTACCAACTGGAAATAACCTTAAAAAGTGACTTTAAAAAGAACCTTATTTTGGTATTTTTGAAATTTAAGATATAAAAAAGCATGTTTGTTATTTTATACAGATGAAATACATAAAATCTGCTGTACTATGAAGTTCACAAATACAATAATATACCAGAGGATTAGAGTTTAAAAGCGGGGAGTATGGGAATGAACAGCCCAGGATTTGAATCCCAGATACGCCACAGAAGAGTTACATAACACTGGGGACATTATTAACCTTTACATACCTCAGTCTTCTCACCTCTAAGATGGGATTAATAGAAGTATCTAGTTATAGGATCACTCTATGGTGTAAGTCAATTAATATGTGCAAAGTAGGAGAGTAACTTCAAAAAATACATTGTGATTATTATTATTACTGAAAAAGGTAATCTGAAATTTAATGCTACTCCACTGTTTAAGATTAGGTATCTATTAAAATTTAGTAGTCCAGACAGATTCATTTCACTTCTCTCCAACTTAATAAGACTAAATCCCAACCTATTATTTGAAAGCACTGTATCATGTAGCAACACTATTTGTGGGTTTTTTCATTTTCTCTTGCAATTTAATTACAAGATTCTTTGAAGGTATACTAGTGTATGTTGGTTATAGTATGAAAAATCAATGTGTTTCATTAAAGTTATTCTGAGCATTAAATAAACTAATATACATAGAGCAAAAGATAGAAAAAATGCTAAGCTGAGCATAATTGGGTAGTAAAATAGACAATAAAACTATGTATTAATTTATTCAGTTAGCGATAATTACACAGAGATTGACCCTATCCTAGCAGGGTAGGAAGAGAGAAGGAGAAAGTTAGTTCCAAACCAAATCATGTAAACAGAATAACCAACACATTTAAAAGATCTCTCACACTCTACAAGCAAGGTGATATCACGAACAGCCTGAGGTGCAGAGATCACAGTCTCCACGCTTTGAGGTATTTGAACTCTAGTTAAGTTGAAGAGTAAGAGGCTGACCAGACATAAAATAGTGCAGGACAGAATAGAACAAAAGTACCTCACAAAAAAACTCCAAGAAATCAGTTTTTTGCTTGTGAAATGTGAAAAGTAAATACTGCATTGTTGCTAAAGGTAAAAGGAAATATGGATAAAATTGGCTCATTTTGTGTAGTTAAAGCCTTGTGCTCTGCACTTTTTCCCATGAAATGTTTTTGAGTGAAAAATCACCACAGGAAATTTAAGCTAGTGAAGAACAGTTTCTATGTTAACACATATGACTTTCAGAGTATTCACATCCTGTTGACAGGAGCATGACGATTCTAACACTATCAAGTCTACCTATTCATTATGGAAGTGTTTCCTGGAGAATTTTAACCAAGCTATGGATTCCTAATGACAGAAGCTGAAGCACACTTAAAGAATCCCATTTTTGATCACACGGAATCCGTTAATACAAATAGTACAATTATTAAGAGTAAAAATTAAGGGAGGAAGTGGGAAAAATGAGAATTAAGTCGTGTCATGTACTGGTACAAATTCTCAATGTCAACTGTGATCATGATCTGTATATAAAATGTACCAATAAAATCAATTTAAAAAATAAAACTACTGATCAAATGGGACCATCAATCCTAGCTTTTTGAGGATTCTCCAAACTGATCTCCACAGGGGTTGTACGAGTCTACAGTCTCACCAACAGTGGAGAAGGGTTCCTTCTTCTCCGCAGCCTCGCCAACATTTGCCGTTGGCTGATTCTGAGATGGCAGCCATTCTATGTGGAGTGAGATGAAATCTCAATGTTGTTTTCATCT